>QTSX02005325.1:0-47961 GCA_014839935.2 Entomophthora muscae
ACAGATCTGTGGCTAATGGTGATCCCATAGTTTAAGCCCAGTTAGGGTGTGATCTGCTGTAGAACTTGTTGATGGTGACGTCAACAATCAGGAGTGTTGGCTATTTGCTTGTGATTGATTGCTGGGGTGAATGTGGCGGATGGAAGTGGTACAGCTAAGCTGAAATTTCTTGACCACTGCCTATTGAGCATGTTGTCAGTGATAAGTGTTGTGTACTTAAGTTCAGCCAAGGGACACAACAGGAAATCTTAACTGTAGGATTGGGTTTGCATTAAGCTTGAGGTCAGCCTTCAGAGATGAATAAGGGATTTACCTTAAGGCCCAAAGAATGATAGTTATCCAAATCTCCTCTAGACTGGACTAGGGAGAAAGTGCTAAAGTAAAAAGAATGACATAAAGAAAGAGTGTAAACAGAACTTAATTTTATTAGATGAATCATTTAGATTCTTATAGGGCAATAGTCTACCACAAAACAGTAGAAAGACAGTTAGATCACTGGCCATGTCAGAACCATCAATATGATGCTTCTTGCAAACTCTGAAATCAACACCTGCAGCTTAGTTAGTTCCCCCTTTTCTGATATTAATCTTAGCCTTAAAAAGGAAATATTAGTTTGCCGTATAAGTGTCAGGGATCCAGTCTCAGGTGGCTGGCCCGCCGTTTTCAGGGGTAAATTGGGCCGGGGTTTTTGCAGGCAGGGCCCACCACAAGAGAGGAGCTAACTTTAGAAGGTAGGAAGCAGACTTCCCCACCCAAGACCACAGGCCAGCGGCTGGTACAATGGTGTCCACCACTCCTGTGAGGGTGATGTACACTATACCAAAAAGCTTGCTGGTATGGTCAGTTGGAAGGTCGGGTGAAGAAGCTGGCATTGGTTTGGGTGTTACAGGTGGTTCCATATAAACGTTGTAGGCCGGAAGGTAGTTGAATTTTCCTCTAAATAGTTTGGGTGTAGAGAACATCCACAGGCCTTGGTGGTTGTATCTAATAGCAGATTGGATGCGGGCTAACGGGTCAAGTTCAAGGATTTTCTCTGTTGTATAGTCCTTGTATTCAGGCTTCAAGGGATACTCAGTGAAGTGGACGGGCCCAAAGGGTACACCAGGTGGATGGAAAACTGCAGGCAGTGGGGCAGGAGGGCCAGGAGATCTCAAACTGAATTGATAGACGGTAAATAAAAAATATGATAATAGCTGTATGAGCCAAAGTAACATAACCTTTATTCAAAAATGGCAATAAGTTTGGAGCACGGGGTCCTTGGGTCTATATAGCACCCCATCTTCAAACTTAACATTTTCCATGAGGGGTCATCAGGGCATTGGGAAGGCAGGGCTGGGGAATTGAGTACTTGGGTCTAAAGGCAGAAAAATGGTACTCAGCCCAGGAGTTCTTTCATTGTTTGAGACTCCCAATTTAGCTACCTGATTATCTTGCTCTAGTGTTATGGTCATGGGGCTGGGTTGCGGGCCGGTGCCTCTTTCTTGGGTTGGCTCTTGATTGGTTGCTGGTGTAGACTTCAAACTCATGAAGCTAATAGTTGTTGCTTTGGCGCCTCCATTAGGTGTCGTGATTGACACTCCACTTGGTGCAATAATTTCCTCAGCTTGATTTGTTTCACTGGATGGGTCATCATCTTCAGCGTCAGCCCGCAGGGGCTCAACCCCAGAAAAATGCGGGCAGGTGGTCCCGCGGTCCATAGGCCTGGTGGCCCGGGGGATCCAGGTTCTGGGTTTGATTCCCACTCTTGGGCCTGGGGTTCCAGACGAGGAGAATTGTCAATCCTGACAATAAGTCCTTTATTAACTGGAAAGGTTGATTTCAATCAACAGTGTAAACCTCTAATGAACAGGATAGAAATCAAACTTGGGTCTCCTCTGGACGTCAACTGTTACCTAAAGATAATTAGTATTAAGGAAGATTTGACACAGCTATTATCTTTTACTAATTGCAGTCAATCAGGGGCTGTAAATTTGACGCTGGATATAAAATCCACCATTAAGGCCTTTAAACCGGGCCTGGTTACGCCAAGCTCTGTTATTAATATTTTCACAGCTTGGAGAGTCGTTTGTGGCCCAGCCCTGGCCCCAGATTATGTGGGGCCAGTGTTAAATAATCCCAAGCTGTGATAACAGCCCACAGAAATATCAGGGGACACAAGGAGCTAAAATGGTTCTTAAAATAATATATTTTAAAATAACTTCTGCTTCTTCCTTGAAGTTCCACTTCCAGACTCCTCAAACTACCCAATCCACTTATATCTCCCCTTATCAACAGCAATTCTGCTCATCAGTTGCTATATAAGCCTGATAGAGTCAGTCTTTATTTCTTGTTCAGTTAATAAAGCCTTTTCCTAAACCAACTTAAACCTTTACTTGCTCTTGCTTCTTTCTCACTCCAAAAGTCATTAAATTACCCAAGAGCTCTCAATGGGTGTCAGGGACCCATTTGAGAGGGAACAAGTTCTCAATTTGATGGACCAATGCCCATAAGTTGAGCCCTGTGATAACCGAACCAATAGGGAGCGTAGCCATGGATAAGTGACCAAAATGGCCTAGGAAGGCAAATCAAACCATCATGGAGCTGAATCTACCCAGCAAGTAATATCCTACCAGATAGGACAACAAGTAGAAGGAGGCATTTGGTCTCACCAAGGAAGGTTCAGCTGGCGGAGGTATAGTTGTGTACCGGCCATAATGAAACTTTCTCCCCCAATGACTAGAGAGATACTTGAACCAGCCGTTTGCCAGAGACACCTTCTATTAAGAGTCATCCAGAGAAGAATTATGCCAATCCGTGGTGGGAGTTGGATTTTTGAGGGCCAATACTACGGGAAAGCAAAGAACTAGAAACCAGAATAGGAATAGGATTCTCTTCTTGGTTTCAGATAAGGAGGGTGTAAGAGAAAAGTGTATACAAGTTTAGAATAGAAATAATGGCTTTATTGTTGGAACAAGGATGATATGAAAATCAAGTTGGCTTAAATACTGCTTGTGGCAGCTAAAAATAAGATGGAGGGTGAAAATATGATGGAGGCAAAAAGGAACCTCAGTTTTTTTCATGAAGAAACCTTTGAGAGGGTTTCAACCATAAATTGGTTTACCTGGTTGGTGCAGGTCTCAAAGGCAAGGCAGAAACAAAGACAACAAGAGAAACAGAACCACTTTCTAACAAGTTCAGATAACAGGAAGGGGAGTTGTTGGTGCATAGTAGTGAAAGTGCAGGAAATAACCCATTGCTTATGAATCTGGTCTAAACACAAAAACCGCTGGAAGGATAGCCAATCATGTGCCAAGCAATAAGTGATATTATCAGAGTGTGTATTAACTTTAAACTCTTTAAATTTAGGAGTGAAAGCACAAACCAAAACAATGAGTTCAGAATAAATAGGTAAAGTAAGTTGTCAGTGTGATCTTTGACTAACGTTCAACACATTAACAGGGTTCCAGGTTTGATCCCTGTCTTGCTCACAGTCTGGGTCCATACTGGATTTTAAAACCTTGTTGTTGCTTTCCTCTGTATGATTGTTTGTACCAATCTTGTTCAAAAATATAGTGTAGTCAGGGCAGGAATCCCTGACAATGGGAGCTATTTAGGTATAAATGGTTGGTTTGGTTGCTCCTTGTGCAGGCCTTTGCAGCCAGCATATTGTTAGGAACTAGAGCAGATTCTAGTTCCCCCACTCCTTCTCAGTATCTTGATAAGTCTTGGCACCAAGTGATACCAGGCGTCTGGTACACCACCACACCCTTGTCCCCAGTTCCTCCTATTACAGAAAACCCATGTATGTTTATGGATAACAACAAGGCTCTGATACCCACCTTGTTCCATCCCTTGGCTTTGGCCTTCTGCTCAGCTACTTGGGAGCCTACTTCCTTCTTGGTAGATTCAATCCCCTCTTGGGGAGATATCACTTGATTGGGAAGATATTTCACATGGGGATGGTCTCTGTTCCCATTGGCACATTGGTTACCAATTTGAACCCCTCTGCGGCCATACACCTACTTGGTGGTATGTTTCCTAGTGGGTGGGTTCCTGACAGGCCACTCTCATAAGTGGGTCAATGATCACTTGTATCACTAGTCAGGATGTAAATGAGTCCTTCACCTGATTTGGAGTGAAACCTATTTCGAGTTGAGAAAGGGAACTGAAGGATTTTGCACACAAAATATGATCCCATCAAAGGCGAAATCAATAATGCCTGAATATTGGGATTCATGACAGTTTTATACCTCAGAATTTTTTGAAAAAAAACAGTTTAAAGTTTAAAATAAGGCCGAGATTAAACATTATATCTTTGTATTTATTATCATACCTATGCTTGATATTGATTTCAAATGACATTGTTTAAATTGGATTTTATTGTATTCCTTTGATAGCCAGTGCTAGAGCTACCTCAACCTAGCAGACCTGTGTCACTCAAGCAAAGTAATATTTCATACGTTTTTTATATTTCACTTGCTGTTTTGGCTGGGCGGCTCAGCCCCGGCCAGATTTCGGCTCTGGGCCGCTACAGTCAAAGCGGAAATATTATATATTTAAAATTTGTTTTAAATAAATCTTTGATATGAGTGACTCAGAGCTAGAAACTGGCCGCGGCTGCCCAAGGCTTGGCCGAAGCAGCCCTAGGCCGAAGTATCCCCAGCTGGCGCTTGTTGAAATAAATTCATTGGCTTATTATCTGAAGCAGCCCAATTGAATTTTGAATCTTCCATTTAATCAAGATATATTTGTGATTAAAAATTAGGCTCATTGGCTGGCCATAACTAAGGTTTAGGGTTTTTATCTGGATAGTGAGAGTTTAAGATATTACTTTTGCTTTGAGCATTTTATCTTACAAACTATTTATAATAGCTCCTAACCAACGCGAGTCCAAGTCATTCATTTTTGCAAAATTTCGATTTTCAACTTTTAACGATGGCAAGTTATTTAGACAAACTAAATAGCTGCATAGAGAATCTCAAAGCTTCCAAAAATAAAGTAAAGTTATTTTCATAGATTCTTATAATATACCAATTAGCTTCAATCTTCGATAGTTTCGCTAAAATCAGCCAACTCCGATCTGCCAAGAACCATTAATTTAATCAATTTTGAAAAAGTAACTCCTATTGCAACATATCTTATTTTAAAAGAAACATGAATTGTATACAGAGCAGGAATTAGAGACGGCTCACCTAAACCATTTGAAGCAGCTCCAGATCGAGCCTCAAAAAATTCTAACTATCGCTTCCGGCCTTTTGGCAGACTTTGAAAGACTCAATCAGCAAGCTTTAGAGGAAGTATCGTGTCTTATCGGCTTTTTTTAATCATTAGCTATCTATAGTTTTAGAAAATAGAAGGGAAATGACCCTTGCGGTTAAGGAACTTCAGGCTTTAAAACGCAAATTGGCAGAACTGGAAGGGACTGAAAGCTTGCTTCGTGATAAAAATGAAAAGATGATAAAAGAAATTCGGTCAATGGCAAGTGTCTTTTATTTATTTGGCTAAATTTCTATAGAGGGATAATTTAAAGCAAGAAAGACGATATCAGCTTGATTCTCAAGGCGTAAAAATATTTTTTTTGCATTTTTTAACCCTTGCATTCAGGAAAGCCTTGATTTAGAAGTCGATCAACTCAAGGAAACGTTAAAGGAATTAAAACAGCAGCGTTCATTGGCCAAAGAAGAAGAAATTAGCTATAGGACAAGACTTGGAGATCTTATAACAGAACGAGATTCTTTAAAAAAACACAGAACCGAAAGGGTTTCCTCATCAGAACCTGTCAAACCTCAAGGTTATTTTTTAAAAAGGATCAAGTTAAATTTTATAGACATCATGTTTGCTTCCAAAAAATTTGAAAATCAGAAAAAACAATTACAGAGAACTCTTTTAGGCCGTACAAACTCTGCAGGTAATTTCTATACCGTTAACTTAGCTTGGAAACTATGCCTTTAGTTTTATGAATCTTCATGGATTCAAGAAATTTTTTAAAGCAGTTGTACTTTATAAATTTAAAAGGAACAAGTGGAATCATAGCTTTTAAAAAGCATCATCCGGCTAACATTTTTATTAACTGAAGCAACGTACTTATTTGTTTAACTTTTGCTAAAACTTTCAAGGTCTTAAATCACTAGTCGAGGATGCTTCAGTTGAAGCGGAGAATCTCAAAGCACAGGTTGGACTTTCTTGTTTAAATCTAATTATTAGCTTGCAAAACTGTCTAGCAGCCAGGAATTTAAAAAAAACGCTCAGAATTTCAGCCAAGCAGTTCTTTTCAAAGGGTTATCCATTCCATATCCTTTGAGCACCTACATGGGCCAAATAATTGACTTTGTTGCTTCAGATCCAACAAAAGAAGTCAACCTCATTGCTCTACGCAGGGTAAGTTTCAACTGTTTCATTTTTAAAATGAATTTAGGTTTTTCCACGCGACGAAAAATCTAGCAAGCATCTAATGGATTCCCTTGCCGTCCTACACGAATTAAAGCTTATACAGGTATTGGAGGAGAATAACGGGTCACAAGCAGATACTGCCAATTCTACTGATATGGAGTTTTCTCGGGATTTAGAACTGCTTATTCGTCTCACAATTGGCTAGCGATCAGCTTTTTATTTACCAATATCTATCTCTCTTTATCCCTCATTTTATTTGGCCTCGATTCAATTAATTCGCAAAGAGTGACATATTTAGCTGAAGCCGACCTCCAGAAAAATTCTTTCTATACGCAAGTTTATTGAGATATCCCTCTTCCAATGCTGTTTAATCTAAAAGCAGTTCAATACTTTCGTGGAAGGCAGTACCCTCATCTCTTTTTTACACGAGGTTTGGTGAATCTTATTATCAAGTCAATATGATATAGTTTATATTTAAAGATTCTAATATAGTTATCAAATCAGAATTTGGTTCCTGGAATTGTCACTGAAATATAGCAAGATTTTGATTTAGTCAATTAGGTGAGGGATGCACAGCCAGATGACTACTATAGACCAACAATAATTAAACGATAAGTAGACACCCAGAAATGTAACTTCTGGAAGAAAGAGTGTGATGCAGTAAAAAACAATGTGAGTAGATTAAACAGGCTATGGGTTTTAGAAGTAATTGTATAAGAATTATACAAAGGCTTCTGTTATGGAAAAGTTCCTTAAGTCAAAGGTGCAGAAATCAAAAAACGGGACCCCCAAAAAGTAAAGAATTGAAAGTAACAAATATCAAAGTGCAAAGATTGATTTTCCCAAAGTTAACCTTGAAGCCAAAGATCATATACCTTTACAATAAAAAAGTATGGACTTTAAAACTTCACATAGGCTGAAAGTACCCAAGGATTTTATTTCTGCAATAAAGATTAATTAATAAGTACAGTAGGTTTATAACCTGCTGAGATAAACAGAATCATCTCAGTCTAAAAAAAATCAAAAATCAAGTAATTTATATTAGATTTGTTGTAACATCTATGATTACTCCCTCTCAGGAAAGTAATTCCCTGAGTAATCCCCTGACTAATCATTAAGTTGGTGGCACTCATATCAGCTGCTCATCTTGTTGTGACCAAGATTACCTCCCTGCCCGCTAAAGTATCTCACAATACACAGGGGGTGCTCAAAGAGTTGCCTCATGATGTGACAAACAGTATGGATCAGTCTGGGCACAATGTCAAATTGTGAGACTGTCTCCTAATTAGGAGCACTGTCAATTTGACACGCTGATCACTTGCTCAAGTTATTCCACTGTCCCAAACCTTATGTTGAACCCACTACTGTGCCACCCCCTGGTGGACTTATGGCTTCTTGATATAGTATATTAGTCACAATAATGATCAATAAACATCATCTTATTCTTATTACTTTCCTTTCTATTAGACTGTTGTATTCCCCAATCTAAATACTGAACTATCATTGGTTTAGTTGCAACAAAAGTGATAGAAATCTGATGTTCATCAGCCAGTAGTATGTTCTTAATCTGCAAAGGATTGGTAGTGAGCTTGAACTTGTTCACAAAGTTGCTATTGACCAAGGTGTAATCTGCACCTGAGTCTAGAAACACTGAACCAGTGGAACTTAAAAAGCAGTAAGGATAGGACATCAGCTTATTTAGGTGCCAAGCAACAGTGTAGAGCACCAGGTCACTAGACAGTTCCTGGATCATTGAGTACTGATCAATGTCTTCAGGTTAATATTCATCACTGGGTGAGGCTGACAATTTTCAGGGAGAGCTTGGCTTGCTTATTGCTCTCCCTGGGCTTTTCCCTTGTCATTCTTGCCCTGTATGACAGCGCTTCTGAAGTGTGTGCAGTTCAACTGACCATTGTTCCTACTATTGTGAGTGTTGGGTGTATGTGGTTTATTATTGTTGTTATTCAGGGGACAGTTTAAAAAACCACATGGATTAAGATCCTTAGGTCTTTTTTTAGTCTGTGCTTTGTGAAGCATATTACAGGCCTGCTCTGCCTTTTTTGCTTCACAGTATAAGCTTTGTACGTTAGTCACTTTGTCTAGGTTGATGTGTCTCATTATGTGAGGTTTTAGAGTGCTGTAGTATATTAAGTGTGCGTCAGGGCTGTCAAAAGCTATATCTGTAAAGTTACTCCCCATTTGGCTCTAGATAGAACCATTTTCTCTTGAAAATCAAACAAACAAACCAAAGTCCTGCCAAACCTTTAAATTCTTTGGAAGATTTGGCGCACATAATTGTCAAGAAATTTGCTGTAGTGTAATCCTCCTAAGCTCATCTCCCTGCTTCATTCCTCTTGCTCAAATGTGGAAAAAACACTAATTAGTTTAAATTTCCTGTTGGCCTGGGCTTATACTCTTTTAACATTGATCTGTTATAACCAATCATCAGTTATCACATTATTGCTTTCATTTTTCTCAGAATTACAGGTATTTTTCACACTAACCCACCCAAACATCCACATCCAATCAGGTGCATTTTTGGAAATTATTTCAAAAGCTTTCAACCCTCCTGTCACAGGGTTAAAATTTTTATAGAGTAACCAATCAGAATTGTCTCTCACTCCTGATGGCCCTTAGCTCTAAAAACTGTCCCTTGAATGGCAAGCAGTCCCTCTAAGGGTCCCTGCTTGCTTATTATTTCAAATTAAAGAGTTTAAAATGCTGTCATGGATTGTTATCCTTGGTGCTCTCCACCTTTTTAAAATTTAGCAAAAATTTGGTCTTTCTTACCTCTGGTCCTTTTCCTTTGCTTCCTGGATTCCTGCTCTTATCTTATAAATTAAATATTAGTTGTTTGAGCCCTCTTTTATATGTTCTTCTTTTGCTTTTGAGCTCATATTTTAAGTCATGATATATAATAAGATTACTTTAAGTTAAACTCAAGCTTTTATAAAGAAAAAACTTTGAAGTAGATAGCTGGTTAATTAAATACTCCCCCACAGTTATCTTGCCTCCTAGCACCTGTTTAAGTGTTCAGATTCCCAAACTCCTTTTAGGAACTCAAATTTGAGGCTTCTGCTCTAATTTTCTCTTTCAAATTTCCTGGAGTCCCTGAAATTCTCTGAAGATTTAGAGAATGGTTTTCTCTCTGGCAAAGTTTGTTGTTCTTGCCATACTTGCTGTGATGATCCACATGTAAACAGGTTTGCAGGTGAGGGTTGATTTGGCTTCAAATAAAGACGCTATGCTGAAGATTGACCATGTGTTGTTGGTTTTTGTCAGGTAAGGCCTAGTAGGGAATGATGGCTACTAGGAACAGTAAGGCCTAGCTAGTAGATGTAAAAATTACTAGAGGCAGATGGTACCTCCACCCAGCAGAAGATATTGGCTGCTGTGGGCTAGAGGTCTTCACCCAGCAGGGAACTGTGGCTGCTTAGAGGTGAAGAATGAGATAGCTCAGCAGGGAACTTTAGCTGCCTGGGGTGGGAAGTGATCTGGCCTGATGGGTAGTGTTTGCTACTCAGGCTAGAAGATGACTAGACCCTGGCGGGTAACGTGAGCTGCCAGGTTAGAAGAGTGTGCCAGCATGATAGGCCACTTGGCTATCAGGGCTGTGAGTTTTGGACCCCTGGCAGATAGCACAGACTTCCAGGGAGGGAAAGAGCTCTGAGGGCTCCATGTACCCTGATACGCTTACATGAGGTCTGTGAGCAAGCATCTTACCTAATGGACTGGTAGAGTGTCCTCATTTATGTCCCTATGGGAGCTTTAGGGAGAGCCCAAAGTGAGCATTAGAGGGCATAGATTTGCTCAGAGGTGTCACCAAGGCGGTTTTCTTGGGGAAGCAGCTGCAGAACTTGGTGTGATCAGGCCTCTGGGAAGTAAAGCTGATTACTTTGCGACTGAAAGCCCAGACTTAATCACCTGGGTGAGTAAAAACAATGGCATAGACTTTAATGATCTATGGTTGAATGGTCTAAGTGAATTGCCACTTGCAAGGGCCCAGTCAAACGCCAGCTCAATGTAGACTCATACCTGGGTCTACAGGTTCTGGTAACGGGGACTGAGATAAAGAACCAAGGTGGTTCATGGGATCAGCAGAGAAGACTAGTAGGAATGACTGTATGATCACAGTGAAGACTAGTTGAGGAACTGTTGGTTCATACTGAAGTTTGTAACCAAAAATGGTTCATTGTGCAGGTGAAATCAAGGTGGTTCCTAGTGAGGAAAAGATGCAGTACTAGAAGATGTGGTGGAAGGACTAGCCATACTGAAAAAAGAGGCTGGAAATCTGATTTTGGAGAGGAATTATGAAGAAGCAGTTAAATAAGAATTTTAGGCTGCCAAAGATATGATAAAATAATTAGATATTATATAGGAGAGAAAAAATGAGAAAAATAAATCATTTACAGTGGTTAAACTGTGAATTTATTAAGTTAAAATTGAGCAGAGAGGAGCCTGAAAGAAACCGTAAGCAGGAAGTAGAAACAGTGAGGGCAAATATGCAAATTTTGCCAAGAACAACTAGGAGAGTTGAAAGGCAAGCAACAGGCAAGTTTGAAGGTGCAAAATGTTGAAGAAAATTCTGGGAAATACAGAGAAATATTGAAGAATTGAGGGTTCAAAAATTCCCTACAAAAATCATAGGCAAAAGTGCTCAAGATTTGCCGGAGAAATATGATGGAAATCATGGCAAACCTGTACAAAACGCAGAGCAGTTGTTGATCCAGAGCAAGACAGCTTCAGGTTTGAACTATAGTCAAGAGCAAGTCATTTGGGTAAACTGTTTGGAAAAACAGTTGAATTGAGGCGTGTGATTGGCTGTAAGACAAATTTTATTTTATCAGTGTTTTGAGGGCTTTAACTTGAGAGTTAAAGCCTAAAAAATGAGGAGCAGAAGCAGAAAATCCAGGGATTTCATTGGGTAAAGTAATTAAAAAGATTTAATAAATTATAGAGAGAGAGAAACTGGATGGTTTAAGCTTTTGGAAAGAAGAGTTCTGGGAGATATTTTAGTCTGAAACTAGGAGCTATAAAAGAGGGAGCTATCTGAGACTCTTCAGGGACTGGATCAAGTGGATTACAAAGGGACACAAGGACTACAGAAGGAGCTAAAGCCCAAGCCATAGCCTTAGTTAAAACAGACTGCAAGAGCCCAAGATACCGCAGCAGGAGCCCAAGACCAAATACAAGGAGTCTAAGAAGTTGTTGAAGGACTCCAAGTATTGGAAAATACATCTGGTTTCCCCTTACCCAGGAATTATATCAGAAGGTTTCTAAGGGGATCTTTCTTCTGATCATGAATAAAAGCCTATTACAACACCAGCCCAAATTTTCCTGTGATAATAATACAAACCCCATGAGTGAGCTACCCCATATCTTTTATCCTAGACATGGGGAGGAGGATATCTATTGTCAAGGTTGTAGAAATTTTTCTTCTAGTAAGTTGGCCCAGGAGAAGTGAGAGAGGTTGACTAGGCATCTTGAGATGACCAACAGAGGAAGAGAGTTCATAGGAAATGAATTTACCAGGCTATTAAAGGACTGGTACAGGCCCACAGAGGGGCTAGCACCCTCTGAAGTACAGGTGTATGGTGGGGATGCTTGCCTAGTCATCAGAAAGATGCTGAAAGAGTTTGCACTTATGCAGGCAAAGTACAAGCTTCTGGTGAATCACTCACCACTGCTGGAAAATGACAGCTCCTCCAAGCCGGTCCCTGGCTATGACCCAGGACACACTTTGGGGACTGATGGACAGGAACCCCACACTTACTGTTCTGATTTTACTATGAACTTCATATCCAAATTTGTGGTTTTGCCTGTCCTCCTAAATCATTTTGATAGAAAATTATCCTGCTAAGCTCCTTAACTTATTAGATGATCTGCCTATCAGAGCTTGTGACCTGTTATCAGCTAGAAAGTCCCATGTGAAAAGCCTCACTTCAGATAATAAGAGCCTTATCTTTACTGCTGTGCTCCTTGGTGACTTCTCTCCTGTAGTGACCTTAGCTTCATTTCCCCCACCCCTTGAAGAAGTACCTTCCCTCAAGGCTTCCCTGTTGCAGGATACCTCAGAACCTGGGTGTGCATCTTGGCTGTTATTGGGCATAGTGCCAATGTAAATGAATGCCTATCTCCCTTAAATGTCCTCCACCTTGTCCTTGTGCATCCCTATCTAAGCAATCATTCTGATGATTCACTGGATGATGTCCTGATGAATTCTTTTCCTGGGATGAAAGCCAAGCTTAGTTAGTTTAGCTCCCTTTTCTTACATCCTTTATCCACATATTTTCACTTTCTTACAACTAGGGCTATCAATCTCTTAACTGGTTTAAACATGAAGACCTTAGAAATACTTATTTTAAAAGAAACCACTATAAACCCTTTTCTCAGTGGTCTGGTATAGCCTCATATAGACACTTGTAAAGCTAATTAAATTTGAATCAATTTGGCAGAAAGCAGTAAAGATTAATTACTTGTTTACTACTACTCTCACTTAGTGTTGTAAATGAACCAATGATAGTTCAGTATTTTATTAGAGAAGACAACACTCCAATAGAAAGGATGAGAATAGGATAAATATGATGTTTATTGGTCATTATTGTGACTAATATACTATACGAGGAAAGCCACAAAGCCACAAGGGGGTGGCACAGTGGCAGGTTTTATATAAGGGTTGGACCCGTAAAATAACTTGCACAGGGATCAGTGTGTTGAATTGATAGCACTCCTAATTAGGAGATAGTGCCCACAATTCAACACTGCCATCAGATTGATCCATGCCGTTAAACACACCATTGTTATGGTATAAAACCAAATGGGAGGAATAGTGCACCATTGTAAGACCAGAAACCAGTGAAGAACTGCTGCCAAACCCTTGAGAGAAATAGACAATTTAAATGCCATCATTGACAAAAAATGGGTCAAAGCCGGGGTTGCTCAAGTAGCCTCAGAAAATCTTGACTTGTCTTACTTCTTGCCAATTAATTATGACAAGAAAATTAAACATTATAGTCTGTTTAGTGAAGGCAGCACTTTCCCACTGGTTGCATTTTTCAAATTGTGACATCATCAACCTAAATTCTAATGCAGGCCCTCCAACTGTTGAAAATTATCTCATCAGCCAATCAGATGCTGCAGAATCCTCCCACCCTCATCCTGAATCACCTTAAGTCTTTCCCTATCTCACTCTAGAAACAAGTTTCTAGATAGCTTATTATCATTGATATTGAAAATAAAGGAAGTTTTACACCCATGTTAGAATATCTTGGCCTATTGGCCTCGGTTGTGAACAATGTGTCTACCGCTCTATTCCAGTTTGCTACCGACTCCCTGGCTGTTCCACTGCCCGCGTTGTATTCCGCCTTCTCATCTTTGACGTCAGACTTCTCCTTGCAAATGCTCTTCCTCATTTCAA
Source organism: Entomophthora muscae (assembly GCA_014839935.2). NCBI lineage: Eukaryota > Fungi > Entomophthoromycota > Entomophthoromycetes > Entomophthorales > Entomophthoraceae > Entomophthora > Entomophthora muscae. The sequence goes on from QTSX02005325.1 coordinate 13,787, forward strand.
TCTCTGTTGCCGTTTTCTGCTATACCGCCTGAGGCACAAAATTAACGAGTCCCTCCACCCAATTTGATTTAATGATGCTCAAGCAGTTAACAATTTGTTTATTTTATTCTCGTTGTTTTTCCCTGAATAGTGCAGCACGCCATTTAACTCTTACAGTCATGAGGCAACTCATTGAGCACCCCCAGTGTATTGTGAGATACATTGGCAGGCAAGGATGGAATCTCAGTTGAAACATTAGTTTGAATCTACTATTTACTTTGATCAAGTAAGCTGATTAATCTTTTGATGATAACTTTTTTGATTTTCAGATAAAAAATTTCTAATGCAAGGAAGCTTACTGTAACAAGAGGATAGTAAAGAGGTCAATATTTTTACAGAGATGAAGTGCTTTAGCAAAGCTGATTCACCATTCTATTAATAACCAACCAGTTCTAGAAAGTAATAATAATAGTTCCTTGTTAAAAGATCATATTTTCATATGGTAAATGTACTATTCATAATTAGAGAAGGGTTCTGGTACAAAAATCCAAAGCATGAACAATTGGCTACAGACATAACTGTTGACATTGAGATAATGCCCATGTTTGTAGTCATAGCTGTTTTAAAACAGGTTAGGTTTGAGGACCTCAGACATTTTTTAGATTCTGAAGCAGTTTTGAACAGCTTTGGATTGGAACCTTATTCCAAACCCAGGGTCTGAGACTTTTTAAATAGCAGTGGAGGTCACAAGAGGTTCCAGGAGCGGTTTTCATTTTCATATTAAAGTTCTAAAAAGTAATATAAATTTTTATAGCTTATAAATAAAATTTAATATATACAGTAATTCCTTATGATGAAAATTGTGCAGCAGCAATTACCTAATATACTAAACATATATGTAGTACCAAAAACTAATATTAATAAAAACCCCTATAAATTGATTTATTTTTAGAGTGTATATACTTGATTCATCAGATTATTGGCTGAAATATCAGGTACTGGCCAAGTTTACATGAATTTTGCAGGAACAGTTTCTCTCATGGACAGGTTAGCTGGGGACATGCTTGTTATGCCATGAGTTCAAAATTAATGTGTTGAAACCGCTTCCTGTATATAATATTCCTGGCAAGTTGGATAAAACCCATATCCGTGAATTGTTCAGGATATTCCAAGAATATTGGTGCCAGAGCCCTTTTCTACTCAGAATCTCTGTAGTTTGTATAGCGTGTGATTTGAACTGATTTAATGTAAATTTATATGGGTAGCAGATTGATTGGAAGTTCCTTGAATATTGATGTTGTATTTTTTAAGACTGCCTGGCTTTGAAATAGTGTGCAAACCATGTTTCGATTAGCAGTTATATTGGCAAAGTGGCACAAATTTTACTTTTCATTTCTGGAGGACTCAGGCAGCATTATAGTTGGAACATATTTTTCGGAAGTTTGATCAGACCAAAATCTGAATGAGTGGTGTCATGTGTGGCAGGGTTCCACACCGAGTCGACGGCTTAAAATTAATATTCGTCAGGTTTTTATTTGGTGGAAATCAAAAGCATTCTGGACCTATCCAATAGCGGAATAGAGCCCCAGTTAACCTCGATCCAGTGAATTGGGCTACTAGTAGGGATGCTTTGGCTCAGCCCCGGCTAGCTTGCGGCTCTGGGCCGCTACATTAAAACGGAAATTTCTGATATTTAAATATTATTGAATAAATCTTTGAAGGGGTGGCTCAGAGCTAGAAACTGGCCGAGGCAGCCCCAGCTGCTGGTGTTGAATTCAAAAGATTCATAGGGTGGCTTACTTGTAATCAGATTCTAAGTAGCTTAAGACTATAGATAATAGAGTATATTAAAATCCTCATCCACATAAACCCATTATTTTCTAGATCGATTTCACATTATAAAAGAACTCAAAAGCCCTTGCCTTTGCTGAATCTTTATTCGTTTATTTTTATTTTTCATGGCTGGTATGTTCGTTATAAAAATGTTTTTTGAGCCGCTCTAACTCCAATAAGATCTCGGGTTAGACCTTTACTCACTTGAGCCAAAGTATTCCCAAGTCGAGGACTGTTCTGAAGAGCAGGCCGTGACACCTGTTTTAAATCAAATTTCGGAAGAGCCCGATGCTGACGATTGTACCAATAACTTAGATGATTTACCACCCTTATCTGACAATGCCATGCAAGATCCTCATGCTTGCATCCCTATGAAATATGGTATGTTTAGATTTTAAACTTAATGAGCAGCCTTCTCTTACCATGCTTTTCACTTAGCTGAGGATCAAGAGTTTTCATCTCTCCAGAATCTATCTCCACTTGACAAATTTTTCATGTGTGTCAGTGCCAATGCTTCTCCCCGGTAAGATTTTCATAGCCTTATCCATATTTTCAAAGTTGAAATATGTATTCTATTGATTTTTTACTACATCGAGGCTCCTCATTAAATCATTTTATTCAGCCGCATATGGATTTGTAATCAAATACCTACCTTGCTCAAAGAGCTGGATCAAGCTGATGCTTTTGAGTATGTGTTTCCTTTAACTCTGAGGCTTTGTCAAGATGAAGGTATATTTTATAAACCCTTTATTCTTGGTTTAACCTTCAATAGTGTTTACTGTACAAGAAGCCTTGGTACAAAATCTTGATCAGATCCTGGCTTTCTATTTTCAGGTAAACTAAGAAAGTATTCTTATTTTTTAATTGTTGTTAAAGGGCGGCTCAAAAATTGATCCAGAGTCTTTAGTTCAGCTGTTGAATTGTTCCTTATTTTCTCTCAGCCCAAACATTTCAACACTTTCAAAGATTAGCTTTTTAAATTTTTGTCAAACAACCCCAAGTGAGATCCTCGAGGCAGATATTTTACCTCTGCTTATCGAATTGCTGTTGACACACGGTGAAGAAAACAGTCTGAATTCAGATCTCCATATCCAACTTGACGTCATTCCCGTCAAAATCCATATTTTTGAAGTAAGCCGCTTGCCTTTTTTCTTCTCATGAACTTAGATACTGAGGAGAATATATTCCAACTTTAACCAGCAAACTTTAATTGAGGTCATTCTTCCAGTTCTTGAAACTCACTGTTCACATCACATTTTTGAAATCCGCCGGGTAATATTTACTTGGACTAGCTTGACTAAGATTTTAGGAAGCTCTGTTTGGGATAGCTGAGCTGATGAATATTTTGCCTTCTTCCATTGTGATACTACGCATTGTAAGGGATTTTTTATATTTTTTAACGCTTTACCCAGTACCCCCTTTTTGTTGGTCTTGCATCTGATAGCATTTATGAAATAAGGAAGTTTGCCTGTGATGTTTATATCAAATTGGCCCAACATTTGATTGCAGCAGGGAAAACTGAGGATGCAGTTGTATGGATGAATTCATTTATCAACGATAATAGCCAAAAGGTTAAAATAGCTGCAGCAGGAATACTGGGCCAAGTGCTTTATCTCTTTAATAATGTTGAGGTAAAATCAACAAGGGTTTTTTAAACAGCTAGGTTCCTGCAGAGCTTCTCAAGACCTACTTTACTCTATGCAAATCCTCCCGTGCTGAAATCCGTATATCATGTGCTTTTACTTTTCCTGGTATTTGCATGTTTAACACGTTTGGCTAATCATTCCAGCAATTGTATTACTCCTCAAGTCTGATGGCTGGCCAGTAGCTAGAGCATCTTATCTACAGCTTGCAAATGACAAAGAAGTAAGTTATTCTTATTTCATATCTAACCAGCTAGATTGGAGTACTACATACTCTTTCTTCATCAATTCATGAGTTAGCAAAAATTCTCACTCCAGAACAAGTTTATCAAGATCTTTTACCTGTATTCTATAAGAATTTGAAGTCAACAAACGCCGAGGTACTAATACTACAACTATATCTAGCTAACAATTAGGTTCAAAAGGCTACTCTAAGTATTGCAGGAGAGTTTGTTTATCATATTGAGTCATCAGAGCGCCCTCCTTTGCTTGAACACCTTATTGATGGCTTCCACAAACACCTTTTAAATCAAAACCCTGCTCGAAATTGGCGAGAAAAAGAAATTCTCATTAGGTAATACAAGAGTGGGTATATAACTAATATATCAGGCAGCTGGGAGTCCTTTTGGATACGTTTGATCCATGGGATAGCATGGTTCATATCCTTCCCTTGCTTCTGGAGATAGCCAAAAGTAGAAATGTCATTCAAGTCAGGAACTGGGCTTTAGATCCGGTAATACCTCAACCAACTCACTTATCTCTGAAGCTACCCTCCTTTTACAAAATAGTTAGCTCTGAAATGTGTGAAGATAGTAGTCTGCTGGGTGGGCTATTCACTCAATTTGATGCTTTACTTAGGTCTCCAAGCTATCGTGATCGACTCATGTATTTATTCAACTATTGCTTGTCTTATTTTTTTAGTTACGTCACTATCTGCCAAAAGATGTTGCAGGATCAAACACAGGCACTTAATTTTGACACATTCTTTCTTCCCAATCTAGCTGCATTGGTTGTAGACCCTGTTACTGATGTACGTCTTGCAGTTGCAAGGCTACTGAATGAAGCTTATAACAATAGTAAGATCTTGGTTCTCACATTGATTTATAAATTAGGCCATGACAAAGAATCAGCCCAAGTTCCCGAGGTTAGACACATGTTGACTCGTGATCTGCTAGCCCGTTTTAGACCTGAAGATCATAGTGATATACAGAATATTGTAGACTCATTGACAATGCAGATAGATGCTTTGTCTTTGACTTCATGATCCCTAATTTGAACCAAACTATCCCTGACTGCATAATTAATCACACTGTATGCTTTAAACTTCTATCAGCTGAGTTAATATACCTATAAGATTTAAAGTTACTCGTTTGATCTAATTCTGATTAAGAGAACATAGTATACACATCTTATATCTTTTTGCTGCTCAGCAAAAAAACTATGGTACTTCTTATATTCACAAACTTAACATTAAAAAGGAATATACTTTATGGTGCCTTTAATAACCAACAACATAATGGCTGCTCTGCCAGGCAGGAATATCTAAATAAAAGGATCTCTGATAAGCAATGCTTTTTGGAAGGAAGGGTTTAATAGAATCTCTTTATATGCTTTACAACCAGCAAAGTCCCATCCATAGCAAGTTCAGATGTTTAAAGTAGATAACCCACTAGTTCTCAACTATCCTCAAGATCCAAAAGCTCAACCTCAAACCATTTATTTAAGCCCTCAAAGACCAGGATTCTCCAAGCCTTAGCAAGGAACAGCCCTTGCCATTCCATTCTCAAGATTTCCAAACTCAACAACCTATCAGAAAAGCGAAGCTACTCACCACTGAAACATTCGGCTAAATTGCATTTATCATGTAACATAGATGCACTCAACAATTTAACAGAAACATTGGCCTTGATATTTATGCTGGATGCCAGGAAACCCTGATGAATTAGGTTTGACTGATCCATCTCTCTATCACAATGGTCAGCGGCAATTGAATAGACAGAGCACTGCCAGAATGAAACCCTCTATTCTAGGTGCTGTATCATAGGGCCGTAAGGTTGATTGAACCCTGAAAGATTGTGTGAACAAAATTGGATCTAAAAATATGATTCCCCTATTTGAGAAGTACTTGGGGCACTATGGTCAGATTCTTATTGGCTAGTCGAAGACCCTAAAGAATTAGGGAAGCAGGCAAATCGATTCAAGAACACTATGAAGAATGCATCACCACCAGGATTTTATTCGAGAAGATTAGCTCAGAGAAACCCCACCATCAATGGACAGAGCCCTGCGAATCGCTGGCTATTCGGCTGAGAGTTGGAAGGAACACCACCCAACTATGATGTGTTTCACCAATCGTAAGACGGGATCCTGTCCAATGACTATCATTAGACTGAACTTGCATGCATTCAAGAAATATTCATACCCGAGAGGAAAATCACGTATAAGCATATCGATATGCCAGGGACCCACTCGAGAGGAAAGATATCTCCAATCTTATGGGCAAGGGCCCCCAAATTCAGTCCTACTACAACAGAACCTATCAGTACCGTTACCATCACAAGGTGACCAAACTGCCCCAGGAAGGCAAATCTCCCCATGAGGGGGCTGAACCAGCCTAAGAGATAGTAGCCTACCAGGTAGACCAGCAGATAAAAGGATGCATTAGGACAAACAAGTGAGATGTCAGCTTCAGGAGGAGTCTGTGAAGAGAAGCCATAATGAAACTTTTGTCCCCAGTGACCAGATGGGTACTTGAACCGTCCATTGGCCAAGGACGCTTCCTTGTGAGAATTGCCAGGAGAGGAATTGCGCCAGTCTGTGGTTCGGGTAGGACCTTCCAAGGACAAGGTCAAGGTCAACCAGGGTAGAAGAGAGAGGAACCAGAGCAGGAAAACATTCCTATCCATGGTGCTAAGTGGGAGCCAAGGAAATTTACTTTTCAAGGACCAAGAGAATACTATAAGAGAAAATATCTTTATTGCTAGAACAATAGTAAAATATCTAAGATGGTTAATTAAATACTGTTCTGAAAGAATAGATAAAAACTGGGGATCATTGAGACAAAGAGGGTGATAAACAGGGTTTCTTAAGGCGAAACCCATTTGCGAGGGCATGCAACATGATTTTCTTAACTTAATTGGTAATGGGAGCCCAAGACCAGAGGAAACAGAGGCATAAGAGGAAACAAGACCACTTTCTGATATGCCAGGAAAATATTAAGTGGAGTGGTAAGCTGTTAAATGTGATATCAAGTTTTGGAGCCTTTGATGTGATAGCCTGGCCTGAAAGCAAAAACTGATAAGGAAGCAGCCAATCAAGAGACCAGAAGTAAGTGTAACTTCTGATCCCTTTAACTGGTTTAGGTTTGAAAGCGTAAAGTGATTGAATAGAGCCAACATAAATAGATAAATCAACTTTGAATTCATTACTAACATTAACACCAATGTTGTCTGTAAGTACCAGAGTTTGATTCCGATTCCGGCTCTTAAATCCTGAAATATCCTTGATATTGGATCCATTATTGGCGTTAATTTCTGTTTCTGTTATTCATTAAAGTTAATGTCAGTTGGGACAAGGTTGGTGTAGTCAGGGAAGAAATCCCTGACACAATATCATTACAAACCACAATTCAGGCTTGGAATCACAACTCTGGTGTTGAAGCTAGAATCTTGGAGATAAAAGGTTGACTAGCAAGAGTTAGTAACACAAGAAAAAAGTCTGATCATATAGCCCTTGCTCTATAAAAAGCTCTTTTTACTGGGCTTGAAAGGTAGACAATTTTAACCCAATCACATTGCTGTTGATAATTTTGCAGTAGTGTCAATTAAACAATAAACCTATTGATATTAATTCAAGGGCCTCATCTAAGTCACCTCCTTCTCCAGAAGTTGCTGATGCCTTGGCCATTGACCCAGAGAATTCTTCCCTTGATTGTCTTCAGTGACCCCAGGACAGAAGCCCACTGGTCACTGCCAACCAACACCACCCACTGGATTCATATCTGTCTCCATACATATACACTTTGAATCAGTAATCACATAAGATGTCTAAACATAACAAGTGTCAAGGAGCTGGATGTACTGGTATTCTGGTTGTTGCCAACACACTTAACATCCAGTTGTTGCCTGGTTTGGTGCCAATTCAACATACAGTTCAATGTACTGGAAATGGCAATAAACCAATATCACATGGCTTGTCCAGGTGTTGGGAATTTGACCAAGCAATGATGCCAATTATGACAGATGTTGAGCAACATGTGTTATTGCTGGTATGTTCAAAGCTACAGATAGATGTTAGCCTTGCCAATGTACTCTACCTAATCCTATGCAAGAGCACTACAGACTACAATAGAATAAAACTTTGAAGATAATTACATTTATTGAAAATGGAGTACAATCTAGCCAGCGGCTGCAATCTATCCAGGTGTAACTAAGAACTTGTTGTCATCCTTTCAGGTGTCTATATCAATATATACTGCAACAACCCTTGTTCTTGTCCTTTCAGAAAGTTCCCAGTGGCTACCTTTGCAATAGGTCCATTTTTGCTGGCTGTGCCTATCCTGATTGGCTGTTCTTGGCACGTGTGTTGCTACTGGCCTTGAAAGGCGTACATGGCACTTCAGCCACAGCTTAAACTCTTCTTGAGCTAGCCTACTGTCATTTATTGGTTGGCTGTTTCTTACACACCTATTGTTGCGCTGTGGAACTTTGCCATATTTAGTTGATGCTTAGAAATTGTCCCTGTTCAGCCCTCTCATATTGGAAAGTGGAATTCCAGTATTTCATTTGTAGGTCTTAATCAGTTATCTTTTTCTGGCTGGCGAGCCTTCTGCTTATTAATGCAACAGGTCAAATTGGGGATTATACACTGTATAATAGCAGACTCAATCCAGTATTGACCTGTGGATTATCTGCCATGTAATGCTGACCCAAACCAATAGGAAGCTCAATTATACACTGTGTAATGCTGACCTGAACTTGGTATTTCCTTGACATATGTGCATCACTTGTTTGATATGTTTATAGACATCATCAGGCTGGTTGAGGCTGAGTTGATACAACTTCCAGCAGGATGGTATGGGCAATATACAGTTGATGATTTAGTGATTACACGCTGTGTAACCAATGATAATCATTATATTGACTAACGTTTATACAGCGTATAATGGCCATATCAACTAGTAATTATACGGCGTGTAATATAACACATTAGAATGATAATCAGTGATAATACAGAGTATAATTATTGCATCTATTTTAATAAACTAACAATTATACGGTATATAACTGCCATATCCAGCATAATATATTATAGAATATATGGCGTATAACTGCTGTATCATTTATAATACATTAGTGATTATATGGTGGATAATTACTACACTTAATAGAGTATCAGCCTAGTGATTTTACGGCGTGTAAATGTAATGATCTGCGTGCAATGATTAGCCTGATTGTTTGTGGTCAATCAGCCTAACCTCACATTTCCCCCCTCTTGACCATAAATAGGGAGGGTAAGAAGAGAGTCAGGCATAATGGCTTTTTCAACAACCTCCTCCCGCCTCAGTACTAAAGAAGAGTACCAGGAGTTCCTGGCAACCATGACAGAGGAGCGCTGACAAGAATTTCATTGTCAGAGTAAGGAGGCATGGCGTCTCCAATTCTACGGTTGGCATTTGTTATGGGCTTACAGGGATGATACTCGCTCAGAGTTGTCCTTGGCCACCACTGTGGTGACCAATCCTTTTCAGCGCCCCCAAGTCCAATCCTGGAGCAAGAAGTCAAACAGGATAATTGTCCTCCTTTGGTGGCTGGGGGTGCCAATCAGGCTACCTCTGTGGACCCAGAGGTATGGCGGGCCAGGGCCGTTGTTCCCTGCCCACCTACTGTACCTTATACCCCCAATCTGGCCTTGCTGGGTTCTGTGATCCTTACTTACAATCCTGATTACACGGAATTGAGGTGAATGGCCTGTTCCAAGGCTATGAGCTTCTGAGCAAGTTCTTCTTTGTTCTTCTGTCTTGTGGCCAGGGAACAGATGTTCACTCCCGTCTTTGCCACTCTGAACAGTATCACCCTCCTGCTGTTTTTTCCGTGGCCCTTTGCAAGCTGGCCTGGCCTTGATAGGGGGTCTTAGTAAAGCCGCCTTGCTCCAATGTGGCATTGTATACCAAGTACGCACGGGTGATAGACTTCAACCGTGCGGTAGTGCGGGTCTGGTCCCGTGCTTGGGGGCCCAGTCCCAACTCTACCCGTCAGTGGGGTCTTTGACGTGCTGATAACCAGCACAATTAGCTGGTGGCAGCCATCAATTTGACCCTGGAAAAGCTGGAGACTGGGGATCCTGCCCAGTATCTCCCTCATATGGCTTTATTGGGGAATCTTTTTCTAGTGCTGAAACCTTCACTTCCTTGAGGTTCCTTGGCCCAGATACAGGCCATCTTGGAATTTTACCAATGTGAAGTGTTGTGTTGCCAACAGGGTCTTCTGGCTGATTATCCTTCCAAGGGGTTTATAGTGGAGTGCCTGGTGTTGGGGGCGTGCTTCCCCATTGAGTGTGACCTGGGCTGCCTAGCAGATGGGGAGCTGGCCCTGACTATGCCCATTATGCACTGGGAGCGGCTCTCCCCCGAGGCATGGCATATGTGGCTTCAGAACGTTGTTGTCTTGTATCATGTGGTGGCCACCCACACTTTTGGTGACTATGTGGAGGCTACCACCCATCATGTCCCTGAGGAGCCTGAGGAGGGCACTCATCAATAAAGATTTGTAGGACTAAGCCCTCTTTCAATATAATGCCCCTTTTATATTTTGTATATTTTATATCTTTTTATATTTTTATATCTTTTTTATCTTTTTACATATTTATATCTCTTTATATTTTTCTTGTTATGTATTATATGATGTGCTATATTACTTATTTTATTTTTCTTTTATGAAAAGTTCAGATAGTGTTTAATTAGGCCCTTTCTTTGGGGTGCAGAATGGACATAGAAACTTTGCGTGTACACGGTTGAATATGTGTCCACTATCCTTATCCTTGATGGTGTAGGCGTCAGGTGAGGTCTTCTCTATGATATCAAAGGGACCTACCCATATTTTGTCTAGTTTGTGGGATATAACTGCCCCTCAAGTGTTACAGAATGTGACCCCCTCCCCTACCTCAAAATAAGGCAATGGGGCTCTATTAGCGGAGTCCCTCTCAAATCTGGCTTGGGTCTTGATAGCTGTGTTGCTAAAAGAAGATGCCTGCAATTTGATGAGGGTGTTGGCTAGTTGTCCTAGGTACCAATTGTAGGAAAGTTGCCCAGGGTCACCAGTGGCCAAGTATAGAATGGGCAGGATGGCAGGGTGGCAGCCATACATCAGCTGAAATGGAGACACTCCTGTGGTAGAGTGAAACGAGATGTTGTACACAAACACTGCTGCTCCCAAGTACGTTTCCCAGGAAGATGTAGGCAATGAAGCTAATTTCCTGAGGAGCTGGGTTAGGGTATCATTGACTCTTCTACCATCCTGTTGGTTTCCAGGTGGTATGGAGTGGAGAGTACCCCTTGAACTCCCATGAGGTTGTTCACTCTCAATATTACAGAGACTGTAAAGTTAGTCCCGTTGTCTGAGAGAAAGAACTGTGGGCAGCCATGGCGGAGTACGATGGCATCCAAGAAAAATTGTGCAGTAGAATGAGCATTTACCTTCCTCAGAGGCTGGGCTTCCATCCACTTAGTGAGATAATCTATAGCCACTATCACATAACAAAAGCCAGGCCTGCTACGTGGGAGTGGTCCCACTACGTCCATTGACACGGTATGCCAGGCAAAATGAGGTTGTACCATCCGGTAAGTTGTGCTTTTCCGTAGTGGCTTGTTCCCTTGGCACTTGATACAGCAGTCAATTGTCTCTTGGATGTTGAAATTCATTGCTTCCCAGAAGTAGGTGCGAGACAGGATTTCCTTGGTCTTCCAAAAGGCACCATGACCTGTTGCCTTATGAGCGGCCGTAACAATGCTAGTTCTTTTGGAGGGAGGAGGGAATATGTGTTCCTTACCATCCACTAGCTTGTATAGCACACCATTACGTAGTACTGTATCCTTTTGAAGATCCTGTAGGATATGCTGCACTTTCTTGGGCTCGTTGCTAAACTTCCCAGTCATTGTTTTCTGGTATAGCTGATCTGCTAATGGGCTCACCAGGGCCACAGTGGGTAAACGGGATAGGTAGTCTGCGTTCTGGTGCTTGCTGCCAGGGCGGTGGAGGATTTTGTAATCCAAGGCCTGTAATTTCAACGCCCATTGGGCAAGCCGGCCTTCTGGTTCCTTGAGGCTCAGAAGCCAAGCTAGGGACGTGTGGTCTGTGACCACTGTGAACCATACGCCATGGATGTGATGCTCACAGAAGATGGGGTTTGAGGGTAAGGGGGCCCCGTGTAAACTTCTTCCAGAGAAGCTAAAGGGAACTACTAGTACTGGGCTGCAGTGGCAGGGAACAGTACAGTGCACTTTGATCAGGCCTAGGGTACTAACTCTAAACTGTTAGCACAGCAGGGAGATATTCCTGTTACCTGTAGTAGCAAAGGCAACAAGAAAGCAGAGTCTGATATAGTCTGGTATAAATCTTGAGTCTTATTAAAAAGTAAGATCAAGATAAAAGTGCAGAAGTAGTATGGGTAAAGATATGTTTATTGTTTAAGAAAGAGAATCATTATATACTTGTAGTATTCCTGCACATTAACAATTGTGCAGGAATGGGGAAGGGAACTAGAAAGAGTCAGGACTACTTTTCATCCAGTATTTGTCAAGATCTTCCCAATTTACTGACAGACCATGAACCCATGTTTCACTTCATGGATGGGTGAGGGTATAATACACAGTCATCACACATCCCCCCTCTTGACAAGACTACATAAGGAAAGTAGAAGCTGATGACTGATGCATGTCTTCATATTGCACCAGATACCACAAGGCCACACAGGGCATCAGAGATAATACCCTTGAGCTCAAGATGCTTCTGGAGGAGTTGCTGCAGGAGAACACATACCTCAGAAGAGAGAGCCAGAATAATAAAGAACTGGTAGATGAAGCCAACAAAATCTTCTCAGTGGTGCAAGTTTGGCAAGGTCTAGGCACCAGAAGAGGCCAGGTCACCAGCAGAGTCATAAATGTAGGCACCCAAGAAGAATTGCCTATCTTGATAGATGAGGTGATCCTATAACCAACAGATGAGGATGGCACCAATAAGGAAGATGGAGCAATTAACCAGGAACAATATTCATCTGGGACTTTGGAGGGGGGCCAAACACCCATTTTCCTGACACCTGGTGAGGAGCAACAAGAGGAAACAAGAAGAGCACTTAGTCCTATAACCATCAATGATTGGGAGGTGGTAACTAACCAGGCAGAAAAACAGAGCAACCAACCAGAGGAAACACACAACCAACCAGCAGAAAAGACCAACCAACCAGGAGAAGGGGCCAGCCAACCAGAAGAAACCAACCAAACCAGCCAACCCGGGGGTTCAAACTTGCGCCGCCTGGGGCAAGCAAGCAAAGCGTTACATTGTAACTGCTTGTTCCCACCAGCAGAGCCATTACAATGCAAAAATGCGCTATGCAGCAATTAATTGCTGCATAGCGCATCTGTGCAACAAAGCAATCCTCTCCCTGGGAGCAGATTGATTTGTTGCACAGCATCACAGCATAACAATCCGCTCCTAAGTAGCAGATCATTACAATGCAATGCAGTGCATTGTACCAATTGTGACGCTGGTGCGCACAAGGGCTACTTACATAGCCCTTTGGCACCAGCAGTGCAAAAAGATAATTTAAAAATTAATATAAATTATTATACTAATTAATTTCTCTTTTTTAGGTACTTCTAAAGATAGTATCTGGGCCAACCCTGGAGAAGAAAATCCCCCATCAAAGCCCAATTTTTTCAATGATAAAAATAAGGCTTCCAACCAATATAAAAGGGATAGAAATGCAGGTCATTCACCAACTTTGCCCAATAGCCATGTCAATGAAAGTTCTGGGAGTCAGGAGGTAGTATCTTAAGAAGAAGAGGAAATTCCTGAGAAAAAGGTGTGCAAGGTACCAACACCCAAGACCTCAACTCTAGTTATCTACCTGGAGGAGGAAGAGGTTCCCAACCAGGTGGTGGATGCCAATCTGGAAAATGCTCCTGATCAGGTCAAACTTGCAAGAATGAAAGCCATCTCCTTAGGTCTCAAGGATAGATTTAAGATGACTTTAAAAATTCTTCCTCCCTTTCAATTAAATGACCAGATTATCCTCCTCTAATATTTTCTTAGCCTTCCAATCCAGTTACTCACATAGAGGCATTGGGTCCACTGGCGCTGAAGCACATCAGCTTGGAGAGTATTCATCTGGTTCTTGATGATGAACCCATGGAGGAGACATATACCAAAGCCATAGCCATGGCTGGTAACCAGTACTACCATGTTACTGAAGAAGGTCTCTTGGAAGCTCTGAAAGGGGAGTTGCTTGTTCACCACCTTATACAGTATCATCCCAGGGAATTCAGCACCATCATAGAGATATTTGAGGCCATAGCCATAGGAAAGGCACCTGTGAGGTATATATCAGACAAACTACGTATTGGGAGGGGGCGAGATACTGAGGACAACTTTTGTTTTGCCCAAAACCTGATCCTGGATGGGTACACCAACCCAGAAGTCTCCACAGACAACTTCCTTCTACGCCTTCATAACAGGGGGCTCTATCTGGTCCTGTGCCATAATTCCTGGTCCAAGATTGAGGCAGAGGCAGGGCGTCCAGCCAACGTGGCACTTGCTTTTCAGATCCTGGTAACTAAGACTGGGAACAGGAAGATAGCCAAGCTCCTGCTATACTGGCAACTAGCAATGGTTGCACTTTTTGGAACCTCCTTGTCAGGCGCCAGGCTCATAGGAGTGCAGTGGCCACAATTTTTTGTAGACATCTGTACATCAGTGGCCCTGCTCCAGAGGGATCTCAAGGTGATAGGAGTATCTGCTACCTACCTAGGCCAGCTATGTAAGTGTAAAGTTCTGTGGCCCACCTTTGGCCCTGGATCGGGATGTATTTCCTAGACCATCAAAAAAAGTGGTCTGCGTGCAGGAAAACCCCTCCAAAATCTGAAGGACTTGGCCCACACAGTGGATGAACACTTTGTGTTGGCTTTTCCAGCTGAAGTTCCCATTTCTCCTTTGGAGTCCCCTCCAACTGCAGAGGAGACATTAATTCAGCTAGATTTTTTGTTGTCCTGCTGTTGGCTGGTCCTTAAACAACTAGCAGGCCAATGGAAAAATGCGGCCTGCATGAATCCAGAAAAGTCTAACCTGCAGCCTGGGGAAATCGGGTATCAAATCCCGCAATTAGTGGTGTCCCAGGATGCCAATTCCCCTGGTTGAAGAAGTCCCTTGGCCCAAGATAATTGGGTTCTGGAGCTCTCTGATGGAGACATCAGAGGAAGGCATTAGGGGAAATGCGCAGCCTGAGTCCTCGGAAGGCTCCTAGCCAATTGAGGGACTGAGTTTTACATCTGGGCCCGTGGCCCCTATTTTTCTTGGTCTCAAACCAGGATAAGATTGGCCAGTACTCTTTAATAGGCTCCCCTTTAGATTGCACTCCAATAACCCCTTTCATATCTCCTCCCGTCCTATCACCCCCTCTTTGCATAAAATGGAAGCATGGGCCGCCAGGTCCCTTGCTTACCATTCCAATTGTTGAATAAACTCCTGACTTTGCAAATTTTTTGTATTTTTGAAGTTTTTTTAATAATAAAGGTGATTATTTCAACACCCGCTGTCGTCCATGCCTCCTGTTTTTCCTGGCCTGTCTGCCCGCCTGCCCGTCGTGTTTTGTTGGGAATTGTTTTGAGTATATTAATTTGGACCATTTCCTGTTATTTACCCGTGCACCTGGTCTGTGCGCCCGGAAGTTTTAGCAAAAAAGGGCACCCACTGAAATCATGTAGTCTCCTTGGTACAAGATGGCTATGTGGATACTGGTGCCTATTTCCCTATTGTTCTGGTCCTCAAACCCTATCTTTTAGAGCAAACTTTCCTTGATTTCTCAATCTTCTGAGTTCATTCCTGGTCTTTTTGTAAATGTAATTGAACATATCACTCAGATTCCCACCAAACCAGTATCCTATGGTTTGTTCTCTTGGTTGTCTTCTCATCTTGACAAATTGTTGTCCCCTTTAGAATCTGGTACTACTGAGACCCCTTCTTTTGACTTGGACAATCCTTCCCCTTTGCGCCAAATCCCTGAGTCAAATGCAGAGGCCCCTTCCACTTGGGATTGCTCTCTGTGGTTACTTACCAGAGCCTTGATCATGGCTTTGGATGCTTACTTCCCTCCCCTTTCACATCCAGTCTCCTTTGGGAGGCCTCTTTGAGCAGCTATCCCAGTCTTGCACTGGATGGCATCCTGGTGGTTGGTCCCAACAGGATGGGAGCCAGAATTTGTTAGTCTAGCCCCCCTCTCTTACAGTAAGCAGCTGGCGCGTGCAGATCTTCTACGTGCCAGAGCCAAAGTTCTTTCCCACAAGAAATAAACTGTGTTTTCTCTTTCTTTCTTTATATATATTTTTTTCTTTTTTATTTTTTTTTCATTTTTTTTGTCTTTTTATCTTTTTCTTAATATAATAAAAGGAAAACCTCACCATGACTATGCAGTCTTAGTTATCCCTATGAATGGGTGAAGCTAGACCTACCTCAGTAGGCTGTTCATCTATAGGGGCCCTCTTGAGGTACTTGGCATGTACCCTATTGAGGATTTTTCCATGCACAAGGTCCTTAAGAGTGTATACATCCATACCAGTCTTTTCCAGGACCTCATTAGGTTCAGTCCACAAGCTTTGTAGCTTTTTAGGTTTCCTACCCAGAAGTTCCCTGTACATGAGGACTTGGTCACCCACCTCAAGCCGAGGTAGAGGGAGCAAGGCATCCTGGTCCCTAAGGAAGGACTGTACACAAGAGTTAACAAGGTTCTTAAAGACCTTGTCCTTTAGAGCAGCAATGCGTCTTGTGAGCTCAAGAACATCCTTTGAATAGTTCACCTCATTAGTCTTGGGTGGGATAGAGACTAGGTAACCTGGGAGGGCGGCTTGTCTGCCATACAGAAGCTTGAAGGGACTCTCCTTAGTTACTGTGTGTGAGGTGACCCTGTAAGCCATGACAGCACAAGTAAGATAGCCATCCCAGGAAGAAGGCTTATCTGCTGCCAGCTTCTTGAGGATGCCTACCAGGGTGCCATTAGCCCGTTCAACCATACCATTGGTTTCTGGGAAGTAGGGGGAAGAAGAAGCACCTTCTATTCCCATGAGTTCATTCAATCTTGGGAAGATAGAATGGAAATTTTTGTGCCATTGTCTGTTAGCAAGACGCTTAGACAACCATGACGGGCTATGATGTCTGTCAGGACAAACCTAGCAGTCCTCTGTGAGGTTGGACCTGGGACAGCAGCGCATTCAATCCACTTAGTTAGGTGGTTGATGGCTACCAGGATATACTGATTTTTCCTGGAGGTAGGGCTAGGTCCCATGGGTCCTACCACGTCTATGCTCACGGTATGGAAAGCATAGTTAGGTAGGATCAACCAGTAAGAGTGAGGAGGTGGCTTCCTATGGAACTGTGCACACCTTGTGCAAGAGTTGACATAGTTGTCCACATCAGAAGCAAGGTTCTCCCAGTACACATAGTCTTTCATGATATCATACATAAACCTGGTACCAGCATGGCCTGTGCTCTTATGAAAGTTGGCCAACTTATCCATTCTCTTGAGGGTCTGACATAGGGTAGATAGACCTCTCCACAGAATTTGTAGAGTCTACATTTCTCTACCTTAGTCTTTCTTGAGAGTTTCTCAAGAACAGCCTTTAGTCCTGGAGCCAGGGCAGTCCACTTTTCTGGATGACCTATGAGCTCATACACTGAGTCTAACTCCACCTGGAGAGCTGCTACTAGTGGGAGGCGTGACAGGGCATCAGCATTTCAATACTTACTGCCTGGTCTATGTACTACCTCAAAGTCATAGTTCTGCAGCTTAGCTGCCCACCTGGCCAAGAGTCCTTCAGGATCCTTCATGTTCTTGAGCCAGATGAGGGAGCTATGGTTGGTCACCACAGTGAATCTGGTACCATATAGATATGGCATGCATTCTGTAATTGCATACAGGACAGCCAGGCATTCCCTCTCTGTGGTGGAGTGGTTTCTCTTGTGATTGTTGAGGGTGCAGGAATGGTAGGAGATAGGGTGCTCCCCCCCAAAAAAATTTTCTGGGACAACACTGCACCAACAGTCACCATAGAGGCGTCTGTAGTAGAATAAAAGGTCACTCAAAGTCAAGATATGTCAGCAATGGTTTGCTGGTCAGGACTTCCTTCAGAGATGCAAATGCCTTGTCACACTCATCAGACCAGATGAATTCAGTGTCATCCTTTAGTAAGTGAAACAGGGGTTGTGCTATCTCAGCAATGTTGGGTATAAACCTGCAATAGTAGCCAGCCATCCCCAGGATCACTTGTACTCTACGTACATCAGTGGGGGGTGGTAACTTGGAGATAACCTCAACCTTTGCTGGTACTAGGGCTATTCCTTCAGCCGAGATGATGTGCCCAAGGAACTCAAGGCGCTCCTTGAAAAATGAGCACTTGGATGCCTTGAGTTTGAGGCCTTTATTGCGTAGCCTGGTGAACACCTGCTCCAGGTGCTTGAGGTGGTCTGTGAATGTCCTCAAGAAAACATTGATATCATCCAGGTAGATGAGGATACAGCTAAGCTTGAGGTCTGCAAAAGTACTATCCATCATCCTCTGGAAGGTTGTAGGCGCGTTCACCAGTCCTTGAGGAATTCTTGTAGGCTGAAAGAGACCTTCAACAGTTATGATAGCACATTTCTGTTGGTCCTCTTCAGACATGGGTACTTGCCAGTATCCTGACAGCAGATCCATGGCAGAAAAAACTTGGCCCCACCTAGCTTGTCTAGGGCTTCATCAATCCTAGGCAGGGGGTACTTGTCCTTCTTGGTGATGAGATTCAGTTTTCTGTAATCTACCACCACCTGGTTGGTCCCATCCTTCTTCTTCACCAGAAGGAGTGGGGAGGCCCAAAGGAACTTGTATGGCACCAAGAGTCCTGCAGCAAGGAGTTTGTGGATTTCTTCATCTATTACTGCATTTTTCTTGGGAGAGCGTCTGCAAGCTCTCTGTGAGATAGGTTCTGCATCACCTACATTAACCTTATGGAGTTCCCCTTCCGCACAACCCAGGTCTTCATTGGACGTAGCAAAAATGTCCTTGAACTCATCCAAGAGGGCCTCAAAGGAATCTTTCTTGTCCTCAGATAAGCCCACCATGTTGTCTCAAGGAATTATAGCTGCCACCAGGGGCTTGTCAGGAAGACTGATTCCCAGTTCCTCCAGACCACCCAAGAAATGTACGGCTGACAGCTCCTCATTGTGACCTATCCTAAGGGTAGCAACATGCTGCCCTTTAGAAACCTTCATCTCAGAACTTAGCAGATTGAGCAAAAGAACCTTCAAGATTTCTTGTGCAGCTGAGTCACATATCCCAGGTGCAGCTAAAGGTTCCTTGCATGAGACATCATTGATGCTACTGATCTTGAGGTGTAGGCCAGGTGGGAGGTCAAGGTACAAACCTGTGTCCACAGCAACTTGAGTCTTTGGGGGAATCCTGACAAGCTGATTTGACCGCAGCTTGAGACCTTTTTGGTTGTCATCATACACTGGTAAGGGCTTGACAGAGGCGTTTGTCACTCTGTAAGACAAGCCCAAGACACCATGTGGATACCAGAGGCAAACATGCTGTCTACCTGTCTCTTCTTTGGATACCAGAAACACATCTGATGAATCCTTAAAGAGCAGAGGGACAGTGTACCCCAGGATGGAGAAATGTCCATGTAGGTGGCTAATCTCAGCCTAGTAAGTCCTGAGGAAGTCTGTGCCAATGAGCATATCATATGAATCACTCTCCAGTACAACTGCTGGGTAAGTAACCACCAGCTCACCAAACCTCAGGGGAACACTAGAGTAGGCACCATTAGATTTGATGGATTCTACACCAGCTGTAAAGAAGGATTCTGCGTATGAAATATCAGGCAGAAATCCTAGCCTCCTTACCAGATACAAGGATGTGATGTTGGTAGGTGTAACTGTGTCTAGTACTGCTCTGATGGGTGTATCAAAGACGGCAACTTCAATCCAGGTGCACAAATGTGAGATAGGGTTGCGCAGCTCCATGGGTAGAGTTGTGTGAACCCCCTGGGGGTTAAAAGCCTCTCTTAGTGAAGATAGAGCAGACTCCAACCCTGGTACTACCTTCAGGATGATCTGTAGCAGCAGAGGGATACTGACATTCACAAAAAAGCTGGAGCTATTGGGGTCATCCTGCGGGTCAGTGTTGTCAGCCTCTACGCTCTGAAGGAGGTACTGTTTTGCCATAGGGTTCTCAATAGTGGTGCTGATGGCTTGGAACAGAGCACATCTAGCCTGTAGCCTTTCAGATCTTCTAGGAGGACCCTTTGTGCCAGGGACAGGTGAGGAAAGTACGGCAAATATGCCCTCAGAGCTGGTAGCCATGGTAGGGGGAGGTTCAGGTTCTGGTGATGGAGACTGCCTGCATCCATCACCTTCTAGTTTTTTGACTCCTTGGAGTCTGAACCAGAAGATCCTTCCTGGTCCTCTGGCTCCTCCTCTTGAAGAACCACATTCACACCAGGACACTTCTGCTGGGATTTAGAAAAGGGCTTCTTGTTACCCATATTCTGCATTCTTTGGAAAACCTTAACGTAGGAACAGTCCTTAAGAACACTGCCCTTCTCCTGGCAGGCAAAGCATTCATAATACCCAGGTCTCTCATGGAAGGGTTTTTCCATGGAAGCACCCTTGGGGGTAGTGTAGAACATCTTGTGCAATGAGGAGCTCTCAGTCCTGTATTTGGCTAGCTGAGCCTGGAGATTTGGGAGGGTGTACACCTGGTCCACTATCTCTAACAGGTCATTTAGCCCATTCACCTGGCCAGAAAATTCAGCCCAAAGCTTGGGGAACTGTGACAGGAGGGAGTGGCAGAGGGACTGTCTGGCATCATTGACATTGATGAGGTCCTTCTGCTGCAGACGAGCTACCATCTGCCAGAACTCATCTGGGTATTTTACCAGATTCTTGATCTGGTACTCCAGGAAATTGTCTCTGCCAATGTAATCCTTGGCCTTAGAGTCAAAGACCTTCAGTAGCGCCTTTTTTACATCTGAATACTTATAGGGTTGAGGCAAGTACTGGGATATGGCCGATAGGACAGGATCCTCCAGGAGGCAGATGCATGCCAGTCTTAGTTTGCACTTATCCAACCCCTGGTTGACCAAATCAAAGGTGGAAAGCCACATCCTTACATCAATAAGGGAGTTCATTTCAAACTTGGTCTTGAACATAGAATTTGGCTTGCAGGGCCTAGAGCGCAAACAAAGCAAGCCCCACAAGTAAGGAGAGTCCTCTTGGTTTGTAAAGAGAGCTGGTTGACAACCTCTAGGGGGTTCAGCCTCTGACAGCTTGCTGGAATCAGTAGAGGAGGTATAATATTACTTCTGCCTAAGAGTCATCTGAGCTTGAGGAGGATCACTGCGTGGGACAGGGTATTCCTTGTGGGGCCACTCCCTCTTAGGTGGTTGAGAGGGTAGGGCAGAACCCTCAGGGTGCAAGGGACAAGTTCCCAAGGGGGTACAGTTGGCCCCTGTGGCCTTTGAAGTTCCATTGTGAAGGATATTTCCTACTATCAAAGGTTCATTCACTTCAGGCTCATGGAGGTTGAGTCTACTGAGTTTGTCACTAAGGGCAGAGATGCTTTACCTTAAGTCCCTTAGCTCAACCTGATGGCCATCTCCTTGGATAGCTAAACAGGTGATTTCCTCAGTCTCCTTTGTGAGCTTGGAGGAGTTCTCTAAGGTGTGTGTTGCCAGGTCAGTGAGGATACCCATTGTAGTATCCCAGCTGCTGACACCCAACTCAGGGTTTCCTCAACTTTCACCAGATTAAGGTCAAGGTGCCCCAAGGCTTCCTGGTGCGTGGTCAGGACCCAACATTGTTCCTTGCAGTACTGATGAAGGCTCTGCAAGTCCTGGTTCTGACCTTGAGAGTTGTGGTCTAAGGACTGGAGGACTCTTTGGTGTTCCCCCAGTGTCTTGGCCACTCTGGGAAGGTTCAATTGAACCACCTCACAAACTGCGTGGTATAAAGGCTTGTAATTCTGTGAGACAAACCTATTTGACTGGTCTGCCAGCAGGGCTACACCACGCTGTACCTCCTGGTAGAGGGCTGCTGTTTGTGCCAGTCTAGAGTTAATTCTCTCTAGCACTGAACTGTGATCAGCAATTGCCGCAGATGTGTGGTTTCTCACACTCTAGATAGACTCAGCCTGGGAGCGCACAGAGTCAGCCAGGTCAGCCACCTGGTTGGATAGAGTTTCCAGGCGAGGGTGGACTACCCCAGTCAGGTAGAAACCTACCCTACTGGGATTGTTAATCATGTGTTGCTCCAGGGGTTGCCTGCAATTGAGAGCATCAAGCATTGTTCTCACATCAGTCAGCTGTGCAGGCATTCCTTCTGGTGTCTCTGTAGGTTCCCGTAGGACCAGGGAGGACACATGAACTGGAGGGAGCTCCCAGTGAAGGTTCCCGTCTTGAAGGACAGACAGGTCTGGATCACCCACTAGAGTAGCACTAGTGCCACCATTTTAGGTAACAGGGTTAACCTTGGGCATTGACTGGGGCACAAGGCGTTCCTGCAGGGCCCACATAGAGTTCAAATGGGGTGTGGGTCTTGGGAGCTCAGGGAGAGGCTTACTAGCAAGCTGCTGGACAGGTTGCTTGGGTGGGGCTGACTGATTATGAACTTGTTGACCAGTCCAGCCGGCCTGGAGGGCCTGCAACAGCAAGGAACCTCAAACAGAAGCTCCTCAGGCTTTCTTGGTTTGAGGATATTCCTCCTCATGAGTCTGTCTCTGACCGGGTGGGTCCAAGACAGGACTTGGGTCTACCACAGGGGAAGAGCCAGCTCTGGTCCTGGCAACAGGCTAAGAGGGTCCACTTGGTGGACTGTAGGTGTGACTGGATCTCAAGGTTACCATGGTGCTGATTAAGGGGATAAAGGGTATAAACAGGAACGTCCTGCTAACAGAGGCTAGGTTGACGTTGAAAAATAGGTCAGCAAGCTGGCCTCCTGTAGTGAGCACCAGCATGTGATGCTCACAGAAGATGGAGTTTGAGGGTAAGAGGACCCCGTGTAAACTTCTTACAGAGAAGCTAAAGGGAACTACTAGCACTGGGCTGCAGTGGCAGGGAACAGTACAGTGCACTTTGATCAGGCCTAGGGTACTAACTCTAAACTTTTAGCACAGCAGGGAGATCTTCCTGCTACCTGTAGTAGCAAAGGCAACAAGAAAAAAGAGTCTGATAGAGTCTGGTATAAAGCTTGAGTCTTATCAGAAAGTAAGATCAAGATAAAAGTGCAGAAGTAGTATGGGTAAAGATATGTTTATTGTTTAATAAAGAGAATCATTATATACTTGTAGTATTCCTGCACATTAACAATTGTGCAGGAATGGGGAAGGGAACTAGAAAGAGACAGGACTACTTTTCATCCAGTATTTGTCAAGATCTTCCCAATTTACTGATAGATCATGTACCCATGTTTCACCTCATGGATGAGTGAGGGTATGATACACAGTCATAACAATGGATATAGACCCAAAATTATTTGCATGCGTAGATGACTTCCAGTCATTTACACTCTGTCACTGTATAGTTGCGTTCATGGACGTTTAGTGTCCTACTGGCATAGGCTACAGGGTATTTGAGTCCCTTGTTGTCAAGTTGAGATAAAACAGCCCCAACTGCAGTAAGTGAGGCGTTGGTATGGATAACAAATGGTATGTCAAAGTCTGGGTACATCAGAACAGGATCGCTTGACAAGGCCAAGCGTAATTTGTTGAAGGCTCCTTGGCATTGTTTACTCCATACAAAGTCAACTCCCAATTTCAGCAAGTGGAAGAGAGGTTCTCCAATTGCTGCAAAGCAGGGGATGAAACGTTGATAGTAACCAACCATTCCTAAGAATACTTGTACATCACGTTTTGACTCAGGTTGCTTCATCTTAGATATGACTTTGGTTTTTGCGGGCTGGGGATGCAGGCCATGACTATCTATAACAAAGCCCAGGTATTCCAACTGGTCCTTGAAGAACTGGCATTTGCGCAGCTTTATCTTAAGATTGGCGGCTGCTAGCCTCTTGAAAACCTCTTCCAAGTGAGCTAGATGCTCAGTGAAAGTCCTAGAGAAGACATTGATGTCGTCCAAGTACACAATGACATATGAGAGTTTAAGGTTGCCAAGGGTGGTGTCCATTGCACGCTGAAAAGTAGCAGGAGCATTGCACAGCCCTTGCGGCATCCTTGTTGGTTGGAATAGTCCTTGTGAGGTTATGATGGCACATTTTTCTTGTTCTTCAGGGGGTAGTTTGATCTGCCAGTAACCCAATATGAGGTCCATGGCAGAGAAGTACTTGGCACCCCTGAGGCAGTCTAATGCGTCATCTATGCAAGGTAAGGGGTATGAATCCTTTTTGGTGACCTTGTTGAGGCGTTGATAGTTGATGACAACTCAGTTAAAGCCATCTTTCTTCTTGACAATCAGGATAGGAGATGCCCAAGGACTTTTGGACAGGACCAACATGCCTCATTTCAGTAGTTTGCTGACTTCTTCTGAGACAACTTCTTTGTTTGCTTTTGATTGTTGTTTAGGGCACATGCAGATTGGAGGAGTGGTACCTGTATCAATGTGATAGGTTACTCCTTCAGCACAACCCAGATCATGACTGCTTTCCACAAAGATTGAGCGGTACTTTTCAAACAGCAAAGATGCCCAAGCTTGCTCCTCAGGGCCAAGGGAGGAAAGGTCAGCTAGGGGGTTTTCAGGTAGACTGCTGGCCCAGGTTCATCCAGTATACCCATTTCCTCAAACGTACCAAATCCCTTAACCTCAGATAGTTCCTCTGTGGGGTAGAAGTGTAAGAAGTCTACCACTTGGTCTTTCTTGATAGAAAGCGTCTTCTTTGTGAGGTTGGCCAAGAGAACATGTATCTCCTGTTGGCCAGGGATAACAATGCCTAGCGCAATGCATGGCTCAAAACAAGAAGGGCCCCAGGGTTTGATGACCTCAGCATATAGTACTTCAGGGATAACCACAGACAACCCAGTCTCTGCAATCTTCTGGTGTCCAGGCTCTAGGGAAAAGGCGGACCTGGTCCTCAGCAGAATACCCTTATGTTACAGAATCTGTGTAGGAGGTTTACGCCTGTGTTTACTGACAAGTTTGTATTCTACAGGGATAATTCTGTTGGCGTAAGCCAGGTTGACAATTTGCAGGGCTTGGGAGCGGTGTCTTGACCTTCCTTACTGAAGAACAAGGGTAAGGTCTGACCAAGGATTTCAAAAATGACAAGACCCTAATGTGTCATGGCACCATATTTCACCAGGAAGGAGGTGCCTATGAGGAAATTGTAGGTGTCATTTGGCAGAACAACTTCTGGGGAAGATACCATAATGGAGCCAAATTGCATAGGTAGTGCGCTGTATGCTCCCACAGAGTTAGTGGGTTCCTTGCCAGCTGTACTGAAGGGTGATCTGTAGTCCACATCTGGGGCTGTACCCAATTTATTCACCATCTTAGTGGAGATGATATTAAATGGAGAGCCACTATCTACTATGGCTCAAATGCAATGTTTGTTAACCAATATGTCAATGTAGGTATAATCAATATAAGAGTCATCAAGGCTTTTTAATGTGTGTATACCATTCTCCTCATCACTCTCCAAGATGCAGAGCAAACTTTTGCAGACATTGGGGTATGCAGACTTAAGCTTCTCCAGGGGAAAAGCTACTTGTATTGACTTTAAGTTTGGGGTGTCATTGGAGCATGGTGAGCAACAATTTTCCCTGGCATCCTGTAACTGGGCTGCATATGGCTTCAAGACTTCAGCCAGGGCGGCCTTTTATTGCTTGACTTTACTTTGGGAACGGGTAGTCACTGCATACAGGTTGTTGGCTATAACCATATGGATTGCGTCTTTGTGTAGCTCTTTGGGACAGTAGCCTTTGGGGCCAGGTTCAATGGGAATGTTGAGGGATTTGGAGGAGGTAGAATTTCCCTCTTCTACTCCACCTTGGCTTTTCCCTTGGTTGTGCTAGCAGAATGAGATTGTACCACATGCACCTTCTTGGAGTTGGTTGGACACTTTGATTTCCAGTGTCCTGCTGTGTTACAGGCAATGCAGTAGGGACCCTTTACATCAGGAGGGTGTGCAGAGGACTTAGCGGGGTCCTCTTTCTGAAAGCGTGGTTTCTTGTAGGTTGGCTTTGGCTGTTTGGACTCAGGTCAGTTGGGAGGACCAAACGTTTTGGAATGACTACAGAGGCAGTCCACAATTTCTGACACATCCTTGCCTTTAGCGTAGGCAGGGGCCATTGCTCTGTGAAGCTCTTTGTACAGATGAGTGGCCTGCTTCATTGCAGCGCAGATATCAAAGGTGGAGACTGTACCAGAGCCAAGGAGCACCAGCGCGTCATGGTTGGATTGTTCTACAAATTCCTGCAGAGTTTTACCTGGAGCAAACTTTATGGCGCCAAACTCAGACTTCCTGGTGAAGAGGATATCCTCACCACCGAACTCTTCTAGCATGGCCTGTCTTGCCTCTTGATATGTCCAGTCAGTTGCAGGTAGGAGTAGCATCACTAAGTTGACACTGATTGCGTCTAGTAATGTGATGAGTGTGGTTGCCTTTTGGTGGTTGCTAGCACACCTCATTTCCATCTCAAATAGTCTCAGGAAGTAATGTACGTTTCCTTGTTTGTCAAATTTTGGGAGGTTCAGAGGTTTGAACCGTTTATTCACAGCTGTAGGCTTGGTGGTCTGGCAGGGGGAGGCAGTTGACTGCCTATCTGCCTTATAGCTACGCCTAGCCCTAGGCGTGGCCTTTGGTGTGAATGGCTCTCTGGAAGGAAGGGTTGTGAATAACTTGGGAATCACCCTGTTTGGTTGTTCCCCTTCCTCCTCAGAGGTGTCAGCGGCGTCTTCATAGTGGTCTGTGCGCATTGAGGATGATGTTTGCCAGCTGCTTGAGATGCATTTGCAGCCTTTTGTTTCTAGCAGCTGGATCTGGGCTTCCATTATAGCCAGGCAGTCATGAACATTGCTGTTGTCTATCTGCAGGATTCTTTGGCAAAGCTCAGACTCTACACCCATGGTGGTTTTGGATAGGCGTGACACGGCATTATTCAGGGTTGTCTGCTCTGTTTGCAGGACATTATGGTCTCATGCGCTCTAGCAAACTCCTCTTCATATCCACTGATTACGCTCTCCAAGGTTGCTACTTTGGTCTCTAGTGTTGCAATCTTTGCACTGTTTGGGCAAGGTAGCAGTTTTGGCGTGGATGAGTGGGATACCTTCAGGTGGCTGTCAACTTTTGCTTATAGTCTCTGGAAGTTGTCCAGAACGTATTTTTTGAACTAATGAAGCCGTGAGCCAAGCTGCTCCACTTCTTTGTCCAGGGCAATCACATTGTGGTCCATGGTGACTATGTTGTCTGCCATTCTCACACTGAACTTGTCTGACACAGCACAGAACTTGTGTACGTTCTGTAGCCATGCCAGAGAAGCTCCACAGGCGTCCATTGCTTCATGTACCATGGCCCTGAACTTTGTGTTTAGGATGTCAATCAGTTCATCAATTTGTGCATGCACATTCCCCCCATGGACTGATTAGCCAGGACCACAGCAGGCATTTCCAAAAAGGAGGCATTGGCTGTGGCCTATTGCTCAGCCCAGTTGCAGCAACAGGAGAGGAGGGCGTTGCCCAGAGACAAAAGCTTGAGATTATGGTGGGTGGCAACTAGCTAGAGTTGTTTCACAGAGGGCTGGACAAAGCCAGCAAGGTACTCCACAGCATGATCTCTATCAGCAAGGCGCTCCTGAAGAGCTTGGAATGAGGTGTTACAGTAGAGCCAGTAGAGTTGCCAGCAAGTTTCCTGGTCCTGGTAGTGGAAGGAATATGCTTAGATTCTGGTCAGGGCAATCAGAGGGATGGAGGCGGAACCTGCAAAGTAAAGTCTTGGCCAGCTCTACAATCTGCGTGCAATTGTAGGAACCAACTAAAGTGGGACTCTCAGGGACAGAGGGCAAAGGGGCCACAACCAAAGGGATGGTTGCAGGAGGGTGAACAACCACAGGGTTGCTCACAGAAAAGACAGGAGCACTCTCACTGTCTGATGATTCTATCTTGTACCCATGCTTGTCAACAAAGCTGGGTGGAGGCGGAGCCAAGGACGGTTTCTGTGGGCATTGGCAGAGGCTCAATTTTGAGTGAGCATCAATGTTGAGCAACTTGTGTTATTGCTGGTATGTTCAAAGCTACAGATAGATGTTAGCCTTGCCAATGTACTCTACCTAATCCTATGCAAGAGCACTACAGACTACAATAGAATAGAACTTTGAAGATAATTACATTTATTGAAACTGGAGTACAATCTAGCCAGCAGCTGCAATCTAGCCAGGTGTAAATAAGAACTTGTTGTCATCCTTTCAGGTGTCTATATCAATATATACTGCAACAACCCTTGTTCTTGTCCTTTCAGACAGTTCCCAGTGGCTACCTTTGCAATAGATCCATTTTTACTGGCTACACCTATCCTGATTGGCTGTTCTTGGCACGTGTGTTACTACTGACCTTGAAAGACGTACATGGCACTTCAGCCACAGCTTATTCTCTTCTTGAGCTAGCCTACTGTCATTTATTGGTTGGCTGTTTCTTACACACCTATTGTTGCGCTGTGGAACTTTGCCATATTTAGTTGATGCTTAGAAATTGTCCCTGTTCAGACCTCTCATATTGGAAAGTGGAATTCCAGTATTTCATTTGTAGGGCTTAATCAGTGATCCTTTTCTGTCTGGCAAGCCTTCTGCTTATTAATGCAACGGTTCAAATTGGGAATTATACGCTTTATAATAGCAGACTCAATCCAGTATTGACCTGTGGATTATCTGCCGTGTAATGCTGACCCAAACCAATAGGAAGCTCAATTATACACTGTGTAATGCTGACCTGAACTTGGTATTTCCTTGACATATGCACATCACTTGTTTGATATGTTCATAGACACCATCAGGCTGGGTAAGGCTGAGTTGATACAACATCCAGTAGGATGGTATGGGCAATATACAGTTGATGATTTAGTGATTACACGCTGTGTAATCAATGATAATTACTATATCGACTAACGTTTATACAGTGTATAATGGCCATATCAACTAGTAATTATACGGCGTGTAATATAACACATTGGAATGATAATCAGTGATAATACAGCGTATAATTATTGCATCTATTTTAATAAACTAACAATTATACAGTGTATAACTGTCATATCCAGTATAATCTATTATAGAATATATGGCGTATAACTGCTGTATCATTTATAATACATTAGTGATTATACGGCATATAATTACTACACTTAATAGAGTATCAGCCTAGGGATTTTACAGCGTGTAAATGTAATGATCTGCATGCAGTGATTAGCCAGATTGTTTGTGGTCAATCAGCCTAACCTCACAACAGAGCTCATAGATTGGGGTTGCTGCAACCAAATCCATACTTTAGTAGTATAAAAAACAGTGATGCTAACTATGAAAGAGCTTGTGGATATGAATTGCAGCTGCTAAATAACATAGATTAGTAGTATAAATTATATGCATATTATATCAGCAGTAGCCTGGTGACCTGAAACTTAAATTAGCCAATGATAAGCGCCGCTGCGGCAATAGGTGATACATGATTTGCCGCTGCGCCACTTTGGAAACTACACAGGCGCCACCTAGCAACTGGATTAGGTGCCAAAGTGCCAAACTACTTTTACGTCAAGCGCTGCTGCGCCAACTAAAAATTATATAAATCACTGCCTTACTTCTACATCAAGCGCCAAGGCGCTGGGTTTGATTCCCCATAATCTCAGATTTCCTAAATTGACTGTATTTCTAAGCAGTCAACGTAAAGATACAAAATTAAGCAGGATGAATGATCCCAAAATATACCAAACCCCCAGCAAGCAAGGGCCACCTGTGCTGGGTGAAGCAATTAAATCTCATTGGTTGGTATGTTCAAAACAGCCAAACCTAGATCACCAATTACCTAAAATAACAGTGTGTTGGGATGTCTTAGAAGATATTACCAACAGCTCAGGAAGATGCTCCCCAGGGGGATAGAAACAATTTCCCCCTAATAACAATAAAATACCTTTGACTTATCAAAAAGTGCTTCTGCGTGATAAGAAGCCTAAATTCCAAAAGTAATTATCAATTTTTCTTCCTATATGTTCTGCTGCCACAATACTAATCATATCCTCATATATGACAGTATTCAAGCCAAATACCCTGCACCCTATTACAGAAATGAGTTGCTATAAGGTCTTGCCCATAATGGTTCAAGAGTCATGAATGACATTTCTACCAAAATAAGTGGAAAAATCCAACTAGGAGAATTGAACTCAGGACCTGATTCTGAGGGTTGTGGGGATCCTGCAGGCCCTTGGGCTGCCCGCCCATGTTTTTCACAGTTAGCTGGTGGAAGAGCTGAAGAAGGCATTGGTTCAAACCTGATTAATCAGGGGATTTGCAGGTCCGCCTGGCCATGAATTTTCAGGAACAAGCTAGATTACTAGAAGCGCTAAACCAATATGGTGTCACTCCTGTCATAGTTGACAGACCATCCAAAAAGGGGTTTTCTGCTCAGCACAATGAGCCAAAATACAAAGGGAATTCTGAGAATTGGCTAGAAACCCAGGCCACTAGGCCATGTGATCCCAAGTCATGTAGTGATCCCAAAGCTACTCCTGAAGATATGCGGCTTATGGAGCAAAGATTGTCCCAGCTTAGGGTTTCTAGGGGTCTCTTGATCCCTAATGGCAAGAACTCCGGTGGCAATGATGAAGGTGTGAAGAGGTTGTGTATGGACCGTCAGATGGAGATCATTCCAACAGAAGACATGATGGGCCTAAAGGATCAGAATGGGGCCAGAACTCTCAGCCTGGAGGAAACTGAGCAAACTCAGCCATCAGGTGATGGGCTAGATTCCAAACTTAGCATTTTAAATAGTATTTAAACCCTGTAAGGTCTTGATTAAATGGTATTGCCATTCTGAAATAAATAAGGTTATGGGACCTTGGTTCTACCATCTTATTTTTATTTTGTCTTGGTTGTTTTCCATTTTACTACTGTTTCAACCAAAAATCTTGGGCAGACAGCCTGCATTCCTAAGGAAGCCCTCAAAACCTGGCTCGTGTTTTATTGTCCTCCTGGAGCACCCTTTAGTCCACTGCATTTCTCTGACTACCCCCTTAAGCCAGAGTATTGGGAGTTGACTGTGAAGGCTACTACCCCGCCCAGACCACCTGGGCCAACAGATTACCCCACAAATAACTTTCTACAAAGGTGCTTGGTGCAAAAAATCAACCCCAAAATCTGTGTGAAGTATAACTATTTGCCTGCCTACCAGATAGATAAGGAAGAACCCCTGACACCCAAACCTGACCACCTACACCCCACCCCAGGACTGTCTCTGCTCACAGCCAACCAATATGCAGGCATTGCCTACATCACTTTGGCTAGGTTAGTTGACACTATGGCACCTGCCGTTGGACCCTGGGCCTTAGTGAGACGTTCAGCATTTTATCTCATCAAGTTAGCACCCCTCCTATGGTGGGCTCTACTCTCCTCCCAACTGTGCAAGTTGGCAGCTGAGGCTAACAGTCCCTCCCCTGGGATGTGGTATCCTGACAGCAAGGCTATAAACTAAAGTGTGTAGAGCATTAGGATTTAGATATAGAAGGTATAAAAAGGTAGGAGCTGTCTGTAATATGATTTTACAGAATCCTGCCAAGAATCTATACTGGGTTACAAAAGGAGTGATATAGTTTAAGAACCCTAAACAAAGAAGATAAAACAAGGTATTTAATAGTGAACAATTAGTAACTAAGGGAATGTCAATATTGGGATACTCTCCATCAGAAAACTGGTATGTATAACTATTAAAAGATTCCTTAAGGGAAAATAATGGATAAATTAAACCTAAGGCTTGCTGGTTTACAACTTCCATTTATTCAAGAAAAGAAAAGACAAACTTTAAAATGAATTAATAAAAAATGTATAAATTTATAAAAATTAAGTCTTCAAGTTAAAAATTGATAAATATTTGAAGGGTAGAAATCACTTAGAATTTTGGCTTAAAGCTTACTCTTCAAAAGCTCTTTATTTATAGAAAATGCTTTACAGTTGAAGATTGATAGCCAGGGAGAAAGCAGCCAAAAAGAGGAGCAACTAGAGAAGTTTGGAGATGACCTGGAAAAGAAAGGAGAAACAGAAGACCAGTTTGAAGCAGATCTGCAACGTGAATCTGGGAGGGGGGAAGCAGCAACAATGTAACCAGGAGTTTTGAAAGGTAAGTGAAAATTAAAATTCTCTAACTTTAAAGTAGAAAGTATATAAGCTAATAGAATAGCTGGAAGAGAACAACAACAACGGCAATTTAAATGCAAATCAATGTAAAACAAGGTAATCAAGTTTAAAATACTTAATTATTAGCTACTCACTTTAAAATTTCAATATTAAAAAATAAAGAAAAATTTAGCAGTGCAAAATCAACCAAATGCAACTAAAAAGCCTGCCCTTTGGGGCAGGGCATGACATTTTCCCTAATACCCCCAGCGCAACAAATGGTGCTCACTACAGGGGGCCCATGTACTTGAGTGTGGAAGAAGACATCATATCCCCTCCTCCTCTGCTCACTGGGTTCCATGAGCGCTACAATGGCGCCCCCATGGAAACTAGCAACATTGAAAGGGATTGTTGGCTCCTTCAGGAAGAAGAAATCATTGATGTGAACAACCTGCCAATTATCTCAGACAGTAGGTGTGCTGAGCTGCCAATTGCTTCACTCAATTAACCTATCAAGGTAAAGCGGGCCATCATTATTGATGTGGCCTCAAACTTGATCACTGGGTACCAACTGGCCCACAAACCTGCCAGCGTAGAATTCTCACTCTTTCACTGTCATCCCAACGCCCAAAGGTTGCTGACGTCCTTCTGAGGCTTCCTCGATTCCAAGGCAAGAAGCCTAGAGCAACTCCCCAATGTTAAGCGGGTCAGTGATTGCATCCAGAACTTTTTCCACCCTGCCATCCATCACCTGCTAGGTTTACAGGCCTGCCACCACATGGAAGTACAGGACTTGGTGGCTTACTCCAAACACTAATGGGGGTACCAGACTGCCTTGGTCTGCTGCCTAGACCTTAGTTTTGCTGAAGTCCAAAACTATGCTCACCAGAATCCAGCACACCATGCACAGACCTCACAGCGTCTCAACGCTCTCTGGAGCAGCTGAATACCCAGCTGCCCAGCATTTTGGGAGGAATACTGGGCCTAAGAGAGGCTTCACAATCTTGGTGACAAGATGTAACCCACTGTAAAGTCACTCCCCCTTTAGCCCTGGATAGGACAATCTTCCTGCGCTGCACAAAAAAATCTGCTCAGAAGCTAGCAAGAGCCTCTCAATTCCCTTGAAGATTTAGCCCACACAATTGATGAGAGATTTGTGTTGGCATACCTTCTAAAGTGGTAAATAATAGTGCTTTGGATTCTGTCCCCACTTGGGAGGAATCCCTGATTAATTTGGACTATTTTCTGTCTTGGGCTTGACCACATTTAAAATTAATTAGGTCTAAGCAATCAGGTTGCACTACTGCCAAATCATTAAATACCAACTTAACTGGAACTGATAGAATTCAGAAGTGTTCTTTAAGCACTAGTCAATCAGAGGTTGGGTTGGAAATCAATGAGAAACCATCCAAACTCCCTGAAATTACTGGTAAAAATTCTATCTCACCCAGTCAAATGACTGGCTGAGGTCACCTGACCTTTTAATTTCAATGGGCTTTCCTATAAGTAAGACAAGGGACTTTTGTCCCCTTCTTGCTCATTCTTACAAATAAAGTTTAATCCTTATACTTCAAACTTTAGTGGTTCTTTTGGGTCTTTTATTGACCCTTTGATTCTCTAAGATTATTAGTAAAGGTTTTCTTTTTCCTTACCTTTTCTCTCTCTTTTGGGCCTTCTTACCGCCTTTTGAAGTCCCTATTGACGTTGTTAGCGTCAAAGTTAAAGCTTACCCCTTTTGATTTGAAGAAATTGACTTGAATCTAAAGATTAGTAGTAAATTCAATATATTTACCTATTATAAGTTTGATTTTGCTCTTGCTTTGCTTTCAATTATGCCAAGGCTTCATATGCACTCTAATAAAGCTTTCCTATACTCTTTAATAAAGCTTTTCTATATGCTTTCAAACCCTTTGGTCCGCAGTTGCCGTTCCCTGTCTATTCCTTGTGTCCTAGAGACTTTCTGCCTGTCCTAGAGTCCTCTGGTTTGAGATCAAACCTGAAATTTACAGAACTACCTGTATTTTTGTTGAGCTCCACCTTCAGACTTCAAAAATGATAGTGCCTCTGATCAAATTTGTGGTTTTTACTTTGGCATCAGCCCTGTTAATGATTTGGTCTACCTCTCCAGATCTTTGGGGTCGTATCTCTAATTCCTTCCTCCACGTTGGC
>QTSX02005326.1:0-47415 GCA_014839935.2 Entomophthora muscae
AAGTATAATGAATGTATGTCCATGTCACTACCAGCACATAGATATTTAAAGTCAATTAAAAAAGTAAAAACTAAAGCTCTCAAGGTATTGTTGCAACCAAGATTGCTTCTCACCCGCTAACGTATATCACAATACACAGAGGGTGTTCAAAGAGATGCCCCATAGCATAACTAACAGTATGAAGGATCCTGTGGCCAATGCCAAATTATAGGTATTTCCCTAAATAAGAGCAATGTCAATTCAACACGCTGATTCCTTGCTTAAGATATTTTCAACCCAAAACTTTATACTGAACCCACCACAGTGCCGCCCCCTGGTGGACTTGTGGCTCACTGATATAGTATATCAGTTATGTTATTCTCTAATAAAGCATTATCTTATTCCTATTCTGGTCTTTTCTATTGGACTGGTGTCTTCTCCAATCTAAATAATGAACTATCATTGGTTTAGTTGCAACAGTATATGATTCTTTTTTATTAAAAAATGATTTAAATATACTATATAAATACTTGCTTTATATATTTTTTGCTTTTGAAATATATTGTCAAGGATCTGGATGTACATGTGTCCTGGCAATCACCAACACAAGTAACATCCAGCCATTGCCTGGGTTGGCGCCAATCCAAGGTAAAGTTTGGCATTCCCAAATCAGCAGCCAACCAATTTCCCATGACCCGTCCAGATATCCAGCTATCCTAATCTGACTCACACCTGACCTCCAACTGTTGATCTGACTTAAGTCCCCACCACATCAAACATAATATATAAGCCTAAAATATTAACTAATGAAGTTACTCTTCATCTCTAAACCTATCTTCTAAGCTTCCCCAGAAGTTGGCCCTCATCAATTATAAAAACATAAGAGTAAAGATAAGCCCCAGGTATAAATGATTTCTGATTGTATAGAAAGCACCACTTTCATCTCAACAAACTTGTGTTGTAACAGGCTCACCTGACTATGGATAGCTTCATGACTCAATCTGATCAGTTACCCAAAATAGGTATAAAGCAGTACTGGCTCCACTATTGACAGCATCCAAATCCCACTCCAATGTTTCCACCCATGCTATCCTGGTAGGAGCAACCTCTCCAGGTAAGCTGATGTGGGCCATCCTTATCTTTGGAGCCATGATATAGTGATCTATTTCCAGGGTATAAATCCCTTCTTACTTTTTTCAATGATGATATACTTCACAACCCTTTCTTTCTTGGTAAATGCTGCCAATAACAGTCACAACACTTGAATCCTACAGTTTAACTTTTAAAAATGGAGAGTTTAGCAAAGCTCTTGATCTGGCCTTACAAAAAATATAAGGTAGACTGGATCCTTTCTCAAAGGCAAACTTATTCTGAAGATCATTGGCTGTTATAGATGATAAACTTATTGTCGAGAATATACTTCTTAAAAGTATAATGAACAAAATAAAGGGGAAAATTAAGAAGAGAATAATACTTTAGTTGATATGAGTTTAGAGGATTATATAGTATCATGAGAAGCCACATACTGTCCATGTACATCATGAGGCTTGTCCAAGTGATGTTCTGCTTAGGACTCAAAAGGTCTGATCTCTGTAATAGATGGGTGATTGATAAGAGTGCCACCGACTTAATGATTAGTCAGGGAATCACTTGGGGAATCACTTTCTGAGAGGGAGTAACCGAAGATGTTGCGACATTATTTTCTAAGATGCATATTTTAAATTCTTTTCCCAATGATGGGCAAACTTTTTTGCAGCTTTACATTGTTTCCAAGCAAAATTCAGAGATGATTCTTGTCGTGAACAGTGTAAGCTTGTCAAAGTATTTAAGTGATTAATTATGGGCTGGAATTGGGTACTTGGAAAGAAAACATTAGAAGTGAGGCGGGTACGGTAATTCCCAACTTGTTCTTGAAAAATTTAAGCTCAGTTTAAATCTAAACCTTCTGCTAAACTCAGACATGGTCTTCATCGCGATATTGATTTTAAAGACTAAACCCTTTGAAGGGTGGTATACAGTTTCCGCGTGGCTACAAATAAACAATCTGAATATGGCATTTGAGGTAGTTATCCTGAATATGGATTTAGAAGGTGTAAATCACTTTGGGCAATATCATAAAAGCTAGGATTTTGGTCTATGAGCTTTGGAGTGTACAGAGAAGCGGCTAAGTTGATTTTGGTCTGGTCCGGGTCACATCTGAATGCTATATTAGATTTCAACTGTTCCTGGTGTTCGCGGACCGCCTTTTCTCTCAGATCTAACAGACGCTGGATACGGGGAATCAATTTACATACCGATTGATGCTGCGAAAGAGCCACAGTCTTAAAGGAGCCCTCTGGAATAATCAGCTATAAGCCTAGACAAAAAAACTTACCTCTATGCATGCTTGGATTGACGGCCAAGAATAAAACTTTAACTGAAGAAGTAAGTTTCTAAAATAAAAATCAATTCCAATAATTGGATCACGTAACTTACAGAAAGTAAGCCTTCAACTCTATCAGAAAGTAGTGTAATGTCAGAGACTGTCTTCTTGGCATATGTCTCTAAAGAAACAGATACCCCAGCAGACAACTGTGGATGTGGACTCCATACTTTGTTCCCTCCATCATTTTTGACGCTTCGTCGCAAGAGGGCCAATAAAGTATGGGCAGGAGTAAGATCCAGAGCCTGCTCTCTGGGCGGTCCCAGCTCTTCAAGCTTCTGAACCTGAGCTCGAAAACAATTATCCCTGATCTTTATAGTCGATGTCACAAAATTAATTCTTTCCATGGAGTCATCAAATTCATAAGTGGATTCCATCATGACCTCTTTAATATCCGCCAAGTTTCTTTTGTGGTCATCCAAAGAAATTCTAAAGCACAATTAACACTAGAAAGGAAAATAATAACCTTATATTTACAAGAAATTTTAATAGCTCATCCGGGACAACAGGGATTTCTATCAGGTCGCTAGATCTATCAGGTTCCCTCATGGAGATATATCTAATATCAAAGTTAAATCTTAATTTTTTGCTATCCTCAAGTTGCGTGACAAAGCTTGGTGAATGTTGATTTATGAAAGTATGAAGCTTTCAAATTAAACCTAGGCAACCCCCAAACAAGCCACAAAGATCAGCTTTCAACGAGTAAACACAAGAGGTCATGATCGACTTATCATATCAAGGACCGTAAGTACAAGGTAGGATAAACTCATTCTTAAAAGCTTAAAATAAAACTGTTGACACAAGCAAGGCGAGGGCTTTAAAATAAGGCAAAACAGATCAAGTAACACTTATTAATCAACGAGATTCCAACTCCTTTACAGTAGCAATAAAGAAAGTGCAACCAAGGTTTATAGATAAAAGTAAGACAATTTAAAAGGTTTGGGTGTGTTTTAAAGCACAACATTTTAAACTTAAACTTAAAAAAGCCAAAATGCATTTGTTCATTCAGAAAAAAACGAGCTTAGAGAAAAACTAAACTGCACGATTACGAATAGTAACATAAGAAGCTACAACTACGCCTGTTTCGGGCGCCTTAAAGTTTATGAAGACATCATTGTAATTAAGCTAAACCCATCTGGAGAATAAAAAAGATCTCAATACGTTAGCTCAAAACTCTTTGACAATAAAGCATAATTTCTTCGATGGCTTCAAAAAAGTAGGCAATGTACCGGTAAGATAATTTAGGCTTCGTGATAGTTCTTAAACAAGGGGTTTAATTTTATAAAAGATTACATATATTCATATAATAAACAATTCGGGTCAAAAGTTTTGTTATTAACCCTTTGATTAATTTTTTTGGAAAAAAATAGCCTAGAAATCAATTTCTAGCAGATGCGGCAAGTTTCTGGCTCTGGGTCACTCATTTCAAATTTCTCTTTAATATTATTTAAATATTAAGAAACTCCGTCTTGACTGGGGCGGTCCAGAGCCGGAAGCTAGCCGAGGCTGAACCGAGCATCCCTACTGGCACCAAAATATTGGATACAGTAGTTTTCAAAGCTATGGCGCTAAGCGAAAAAAGAACTCATCTGTAACTCGGATCCAAGTCAAGCTGTGCTATCGATCTTCAGATAAGAAAATATGCCACAAAATTATAAATGGGCGTTAGTGGTCCTTACATCCTTTAACTCTGTCGTGGCTCAAATCCATGGCTTGGGGTTTCCTCAGAAAAAAAGCATAATTTTAGTTTACAAACTTATAACAGCTACACATTTGTGTCAAATTAACAGATCGAGATGAAATACCTTGCACCTAGAAGCCACAAGTGATGGCTTTCAAGCAAGGGCTTATACATCAGGGATGAATGGTTATCTGTGAAAATATGACGCTTTGTCCACAGTTAATTTCATCCTTATCTTCCCTCCCAATAGCATCTATACATGAAACAATGTGCCACTGATTCCCTATGACAAAGCCTCCCTATTGACAACTATTTAACCTTGTGGTATTGTGACCGCACTACAGTCACTTTGGGCTGTAGTTAAATAGAGTAGCTAAGTTCTTTTTAATTTCATAGGTTGAAATTGAATGAATATGATTGGTTGTTCAAAAATTCTCCATATCTGAATTTTTAAACACCCCATTTTCCCTATTCCTATTGAAAGGACCTTATAGTGAGAAATGGCCATCCTCATAAAATCGGTTAACATAACAATACCGATACATTTCCCTGGAATCAGTTATGCTGCAGTAATTGAGGGATTGGTTGGATAATCCGACTGAATTAGATTATGAGGCTAGGTGTTTCTAAGACCAGCTAGTCAACCAGAAAGGTTAACTATCACCCTGGAATATAGCTGACAGAAAGTTTACCATAAGTCTGAGGTTGGCTCTACCGTGTCAAGATAAAGGTTAATGTTAATCTATCAAATCCCAAATATAGCCAACATGTTGTTCATCTTTTTATCAAAATGAACTTGATTGTGTCAAGACAAATAATGATACCTTCATGATTCATTACTAGTGTCAAGGAGCTGGATGTATGGGTGTTCTGGCTACTGCCAACCCACTTAACATCCAGTCATCACCCAATTAGGTGCCTTTCCAATATACAGTTCAACATGCCAGAAATGGCAAAAAAAATATCACATGACTGTCCAAGTATCCAGCGACTCAAACCCATCCTGCACATGACCATCCTTATCTTTGATCTAACTTAGATCCCCGCCATAACACAGGCTATATAAGTCTAAAGTATTGACCAATAAAATATACTTCTCTTCTTCTTAATTTCATATTCAAAGCTTCCCCAAAAGTCACTCCTCATCACTGGTAGCAGCTACGGTTTTTTGACTACACCCATATAAGAGAAAATGACTGAACAAAACCTGCCCACCTTCACTCACATACTAAACCAGGCTAGATCTCAGGAGACCTGAAAGACATACTTCCACACCCACAACATCAATGAAGATATACTTAGTGGATGCACTTTATTCAAAGGACTGGTCATGCCCAAAGCATGCACCAAGATAATTCAATACAGTTGCTCTCTCCAACCACAAACAAACACACAACTGCCTATCACAGGTGAAGTTACCAACACCAAGTACATTGGTATTGACAAGTTCTTTGGTAAAAACAAAGAAATTGCCATTAACTGGATAGACCACTCAGCCGCCAAACTCTGCACCAGCTGCATCTCCCACAAAAAATGGGTCCAGGAAGCCAGCAAGTGCCTGTACAAGGCCACAGCTAACTGGTTGGCCACTTGGGTCAGCTCACAAACTGACAACCAGCTTGATAACTGGGAAGAGTTCAAAGCAGACATCACTCACAACTTCCGTGTCACTGAATCCCTCCAAGACATTGCAATACAGCTCAGCAATCTTCCTCAGAAGACCACTGTCACAGCTTACGCCAATGAATTTGAAGAGATATGTCACAAGATCCAGAACCTAGCACAAGCTGACAACGTGCACAGTAGAGCAACATTCATCAACATAATAAAACCCTCAGTTGCTGCTCTCATCTATCCAGAGGCCAACACCTCCATGCCCACGCTCATTGCAGAAGCCAAACATGCAAAATTGCGCAAACATGGAATATGCTGCATACAACAGCAACCGCTTCTCCAACGGCAATGTCAGAGAGAACTCTAATGGCAACAAACACCAAAACACATATCATAGCAACAGCAACTCCAAAATTCAATGCCCAGAACTTGAAGCACTCCTAAATGAATACACTCATGTATTTAAGGAAGAGCTAACAGAGCTACCCCCCAAACAGGAGGTCAAGCATGGCATTGACCTATGCAAGGCCATGCCCAAACCTGCACCCATCTAAAAACTCTTCCCCATGGAGACACAAACCTTCAAAAATTAATTTGAGGATAACCTAGCTAAAGGCTTCATTTGCCCATTGAAATACCTGTGGGGGACAGCAGTTTTCTTTGTGTCGCAACATCTTTGATTACTCCCTCTCGGGGAATTAACGCCCCAAGTAAATCACAGAGCGACTCACCAAGTGGTTCACCGCCCAGCCAATAAACTTGTGGCACCATTATCAGTTAACCATCTATGACAGGGATCACTTGATCCAGGTCCTAAATGGAACACAACTTGATTAAGCCTGGTGACTCAAGAGGAACATTACTCAGATAAGCCCCATGACCTCCATGACGTACGTGAACGCCATGTGGCTTCTCATGATACTATATAATACCCTATATTCATATCCAATAAAGTATCATTCTCTTCTTAATCTTCCCCTTTATTTTGTTTATTATACTTCCCAGAAGTATAAACTTGACATTTTTAAAGGAAAAGAAAGGCTCACTCTGTCTAGTACCAGACTACAGAGCTCTAAATGCAAGCACAGTAAAGAATAAATATCCCCTCCCACTCATAAAGGACCTGTTTGAAAGACTCTCTGGAGTCAAATTTTTCTCCAAAATTGACCTCACCTCAGTGTCAAGTATATACTTCTGGGAAGTATAATAAACAAGATAAAGGGGAAGATTAAGAAGAGAATGATACTTTATTTGATATGAATATAGGGTATTATATAGTATCATGAGAAGCCACATGGTGTCCATCTACGTCATGGAGGTCATGGGGCTTATCTGAGTAATGTTCCTCTTGAGTCACCAGGCTTAATCAAGTTGTGTTACATTTAGGACCTGGATCAAGTGATCCCTGTCATAGATGGTTAACTGATAATGGTGCCACAAGTTTATTGGCTGGGCAGTGAACCACTCGGTGAGCCGCTTGGTGATTTACTTGGGGCGTTAATTCCCCGAGAGGGAGTAATCAAAGATGTTGCAACATCAGGTTACAACCAAGTTGAAGTAAAAGAAAAGGACATACCAAAAACCGTATTCTGTACACAATTCAGATCCTTTTAATGTAGGGTAATGAACTTTGGGATGACCAACGCTCCTGCAAGGTTTGTCCCTATTATGAACCAAGCACTAAATGGTCTCTCAAATACATTATG
This sequence comes from Entomophthora muscae, assembly GCA_014839935.2. Lineage (NCBI taxonomy): Eukaryota > Fungi > Entomophthoromycota > Entomophthoromycetes > Entomophthorales > Entomophthoraceae > Entomophthora > Entomophthora muscae. The sequence continues at coordinate 7,403 of QTSX02005326.1, forward strand.
ATACCTTGACAATACCATCATATTCTCAAAAACCAAATAGGAACACCTCACACATGTCTGCAAGATGCCTAATTGACTTGTGAAGCACAAACTCTATGCAAAGCCTAGCAAGTGACAATTTATGAGAAATGAACTCTTGTTCTTGGACCACATTGTCTCTGAAAGTGGCATCAAAGCAGATCCAGACAAAATAAAAGTCATAAACAACATGCAACGCCCCACCTCTGTTAAACAAGTTAGATGCTTTCTTGGAATGATAGCTTACTTAAAGAAATACATCAAATACTGCGGAAAGTTCACCACATCAATCAATGAACTAACCAAGGTAATGCCAAAAAGAAATTCATCTGGACACCAGAATGTGACAAGAATTTCCAACTACTAAAACAAGCTCTGATTAAACTTCCTTTTTTTGCAATACTCTAATAACAATGGGTGCTACAAGCTTGAGTTGGATGCCAGTGACACCATCATTGGCGCAGTGCTACTCATCTGACAGCCAGGGCAGCAAGACTTTCTGCCAGTATGTTACAAAAGTAGAAAACTAACTAACACTGAGCAGAGGTACCCTATACACAATAAGGAACTGCTAGCAATATACCATGCATGCAAGAAATGGAGATGTTATCTAGAAGGACATTTAAACGTCTGAGTACTAACTGACCATAAATCCTTAATATAATTTAAAGCTCAGATTTCACTTGCACAGCAACAATACAAATGGATGTCCCTGCTGGAACAGCTCAATTTAGACATCCAGTACAAAAGGGGGTAGAGCTGGTCACAGCTGATGCTCTCTCTAGGCTATGTCAGCCAAGAGAGGATCATCCTGACTACCTGGAACCTGACAAGCCAAACCTATATAACACTTAGTACAAGACAAAAGGGAAAGACCCCTTCACATATCAGCTAACCCATGATACGCTAGTAAGGAATGAAAAAATTTCCATGTATCAAATGGCACTGTATATCAAATCATTAATGACAAACAAGTCCTGTACAGCCCACTTGCACAAAGAGTTGACACCATATTGAGACATCACCGCCTACTAGGACATACAAAGGCTAACAATCTATACCTCACTTTAAAAGAGATAGTATGGTGGCCCAATATTAGATAAGACATAATTGACGTTCTAAAAAGTGCACAGTGCGCAAGAAATACACTAGCATCAAGGCTCCCCAGCCAACAGTTAACCCAGTACCAGACCCTGAACCATTCAAGGTTTGGGGCTGGACGTAGTGGGAACCTTCCCAGAAACTAAAACAAAACAACATTTACTAATTGTAGCCATTAATTTTGCTACATGCTGGCCTATCTACTGGGCAACAAAGAATCACAAGGCAGAAACAATAAGCCACTTCATCAACAAGGCAATAATAGCCAACTACGGGACTCCAGACTATATAATAGCTGATGGAGCAACAGAGTTATCAGGTCACATAGTAAACAACAATCTAAAAGCAAAAAATATCAAACATTCCACAAATTTGCCCTACATGCCACAGGCCAACAGCAGAGTTGAATGCTTAAACGGCAGCCTTATCAGAACCCTTGAGAAAATAATGGATGGTAAAGCCAGAGACACATGGCCACTATATGTGAAACATTCATCATTAGTATCTTGGGTATGTACCAACCAAGGGACAGGCTACTCACTATTTATACTAACATACAGGTACAAACCAGAGATAGTCACCCACAATAATCAACCATATGTGAAGATTCCCCCAGGGAAACCCCCCACAGTGGAACAGACTCCAGCGCTACAATACATACACCTCAAAGCTGAAAAAGCTGAAATAAAAAGGCTCAAAACACAAAAGGTAACCTATACAGAGGAACTGCTTTCCATCAACTCCCCAGTCTGGGTCCTAGCCGGGAACAGAAAGAAACTAGACTCAGTACACAGGGGACCAGAAAGAGTCATTAAATACAGAACAGACAGAAAAACCTACCTGGTTAAGTTCCAGGGCGCCAAAGACCCCATAATCAAAAAGTACCACATATCCTGCCTTTGCCTCAGCAAAGAGGAACACTCAACTTGGCTAGTATTTACTAGCAAACAACTTCAGGAATATCAGGCAACAGCTGTCAAGACAAATCCCCTTCCTGATGTAACAGAGTAACCCCTTAAGGGGGTGTCAAGAGCTGAATGTACAGGTGTTCTGGCTACCACCAACACACTTAACATCCAGTCATTGCCCAATTTGATGCCTTTCTAATATAAAGTTTGACATGCCAGAAATGGCAACAAGCCAATATCACATGCCTGTCCAAGTATCCAGAAACTTGACCCCATCCTGGACATGACCATCCTTATCTTTGATCTGACTTTGATCCCCGTCACAGCACAAGCTATATAGGTCTAAAGTATTAACCAATAAAATATACTTCTCTTCTTCTTAATTTCATATTTGAAGCTTCCCCATAAGTTTCTCCTCATCACTAGCTCCCAGTTTGAACCATGTAAATTTGAAATCTGGAATGGGTATACTATATAGTGTTTTAGCAGAGAAAGTTAGTGATACTTCAAGCTTCAAAAAGGAGCATGCTCTTGTAAGGAATCTGGTGATTATGAAATGGGCCTAGACATGCTCTTAAGGGTTGAGAACAGAGATTCCCTGTCAAAGAAGATATAATTCAATTGATTATAATATCATTGATAACTCAGTGACAATCTGATTAAGATTGCAGAATAGGAGTTTCAGCCAAAAATACCCCAAAATTATATAAACAGTAGCTTGATTAAAAGGTGAAATAATCTTTGTAGTAATTTTTACTTCCCCCTCATATATTTTTCTGTTTTTATGTCTTCTACATTGGTCCAGAATAAAGCCAAGTTTGGGGTTACCAATGAGAAGGAAATAGCACTCAGAAAGAGGATTCTTGATAAGATGATGGAGGAGTCTTGGAAGATCTGAAGGTGTAAAGAATTTCACAGAGGACACTCTGAAGAGGGCAAAGGAGGCATACCAAGAGATGTTTGAAGGCTACTTTTTCTGTAAGTCTTCAGACTTTTTCAGCAACAGCTGCAGTTGTATCAAAGCCTGTGCTCAACCATCACCAAAAAATTACTATTTCCCAAGGATAAAAAGGATACAGCTCAAATGAAGACAATAGTTTTATTGATGAGCCTAAACAGGAGGAGATTGAAAAGCTTGGAATAATAGAACTGTGAGGGTTTTTATACCCAATTATACAAAAAGGAGATGATAGGGGAATTATGTTTAAGTGAGATTAACTCATAATTTTGAATCAAAAATATATCATTAAAAGTAAGATTCTAAAAGCTGGAATTGAGGGCTTTTGGCTGACACTAGTTTGGGCTGAAATGATTCAGTGTTTGCAGAAAGATAGGTAACCAAAGATATTAAAGGAGAAAAACAAACAGAAGTCTTGGCATAAATATCAACAAAGTAGGAAATATCAGTTGAGACTTAAATTCTCAGTCCTTACATTTTCCATAAAGAGACACTTACCAAGAGAAATTATGTCTTTGACTGGGATGCTAAAACCCTGCTGGTAGGGTTAGATTAGATTTTACTACATTAAGAACATGCAGTAAAAAGAGAAAACAAAGGTTTTAGGCTTAAGGAGGAAAATATTGTGGATGTGATTGCAAAATGATTAAACAATAAAAAAGAACTGTGCATCAGGATTTCTCAGCTGGGATCAAAGCTTGCCAAAGGGTTAAAACAAGATTCTTATACCAAAAAGAGTCAATCCAGAAATAGTGATGGTAAAGTGAGGAATAATTTTCTGGGTTCTTTACAAGAAGACTGTTGAAGATCACAAGGTGTGGGTTGAAAGGATGGACAGGATTTTTAATGATTGATGATATATTCTCAGGGCCAGATTTTTACTTGTAAGAAAGTGATGAAGAAACAGGAAGGAAGATAAATTGCATGCATTCCCAGTTCCTGAAACCTTTCTTTAGCCAAATGCCACTACACTTGGATTTTTCTGATCAATATAGACACTATATTTTGAAGGAGTCATGTGATGAACAGAGTTTAGCATGTTTTGTAGGCATAGGCTATTGAAAGCCAAATAAATGCCAATTGACTAATCAATGTTAATTAGTGTTGATATGATTTTTCCTAACTACAATGGTTGATGTTTTCTCTTCAGAAATTTTGGGTGCTAATGAAAGTAACACCTATTAGTAAGATGCAAGGGTGAAGATTTTCACTGTGATGGATATTACATTTGGTATTTAAATCATGAGATCAACTGAGGTGATAATACAGTTTAGGTGCCCAAATATTATGATTGATGTTTTATTCTTCCATCTCTTTAGGGTAGATTTAGAAGAGATACCTATAGTGTACTGTTAAAAGAATGAAAATACTAAGCAATCACTAGAGTGGCTACCTGAAAAGGTAGCTGCTGAACCCAATGACCTGGGGTGTTTATAGTGACAGTTTTAGATCACAATTCAGGATTCAATGTGTTGCACAAAAATTATTTTAACTCCTTGTAAAATTTTTCATTCAGACAGGAAAACTATGGCTTCAAAAGCTCTTTAAAAGTAGCTTTCAAATGTTACTAACCAGTGTCATTTTAATAACTGGTTTTATAGATATAAAAAGTGCTTTAATACAACCCAGAAATCACTTATTGTCAGTAGATTAACTAGATTAGTTTTCAAAGCTATGGTATCAAGAAAAAACTTGTCTTTAAAAAACTCATATGTAAAAAAATAAACTCCAATGCAAACAAAATTAAAAGCTAATGAATCTATATCAATTAACAATAGATCAGGGCACACTTCTTTTTATTTCTGAGATGTTTTGATTTTGTTTGCATCTGAGTTTTTTTGTTTCAGATGAGTTATTTTCACTTTCAGATAATTTTAACTACTTAGTGCCATAGCTTTTTAAACTGATCTGTAAGAAGATAAGCAAATAGTTTATTGAATAAAATATTAACAATTATTCAAGCTCAAAGTTCATGGCATTTGAGACCCTCTTCAGGGATTCAAATATATCATACTTCTTATAGCCCATATTAATCATATTGTACATTGTGTCTCTCTTGGGTTCATGTTGGCATTTATTGGAAGGGTGGGACTTTGTTGTCAATATCTCTAAAAATTATGTCAGTCCTATCATTTGAATTCTTAAGGACCACAAAAAGCTTGTCAAAGAATGGCGTTCTAACTCCAACTGACTTAGAAGAATTGTTATGCCATCTCTCCAAGGCAGACATGGTCTTGGTACCCTCATTCAGGACAGACTCCATGTAGTTTAAGATGATCTTGTTCTTCCCTGACACATATTGCTTCTAAATGAACTTCCCAGTCCACTTGTCCTTGAAGTAATCAATATATACAGTCATCAGATATTTTTTAGCCAAATTTCATTCATTTACACCCAGGAGCTTCACTGTCTTAAGGGTATCATAATTCTTCAGAAAGCACATGGTAGGATACCTTCCAACTATCTGCTTGATGATCCTCAAGGTATCTGGGCAGAAATTTTATTAAGCTTCTTGAAGGTCTTCATTTTTCTAAGGTAGGCTTAGCAAAAAGTAAGTAGTCATCTTTGTTTGCACAGCCAAAGAATTTCTTAGATGCTATTGGCTGAGAAGCCTCAAAGTCAAGCAGGACTAGCTTAGGGTTCTTGCACCTTATTTAACTGATGGAATCATTAATGGGTCTTACTGCTTAAGTGAGCTTAGTTCTTTGCTATAACAGGACTTTCTTCTAGACCTCTTTCTTGGTGATCTTCAGGGAAAATATATAGTTTTCACACTTGGTTCAAATCATGAGGCAGTAGATGACAGATATCACCCTCTCTTCTACTTCAGCATGGATGAACCAGAGCTGGTTGAAGATTACAAGGAAGCTGATAAAGATTGCATCAGATAGCCACACCCCCTGCTTCTTAAGCACTTTCAGATTTCTCTTGGATACATATATTACCATCTTGCTCTCAATCTTTTTGAAATCTTCATAAAACAGGAGCAGATACCAATCATTTGCATACTTGGATTGATCATCAATTGCAGACTTTTTGCCTTTTCAGGATTTTTGACTGAGATTAAATCATATATTTTTTTGTTGGTTATAAACCTGATAAGCTGGTCATAGGTACTAACCATAGATTGCTGAGGATTGTTGAGATTTTTCAGGGCATGATTAGCTACTGTAAATTCAGAACCTAAACGTAAAAATGCAGGATTGTCAAATCCTTGGTCCAAATTTCAAATCACTTTTGCGGGCAACTCAGCTGAGTGAAAAATAAAATATTTAATAAAATCAAACATTTAATTTGACTTTTTTGATTTATTTAAATTGGCAAATTTCAAATCTCTTGAGAAGATAACTCAACTAAAAAAAGACAAAACACAGCAAACAACTGCGGGATACATGAATCAGAAATGTGGGATTCTAATATATGATTTGAGATTTCCTGTATTTCAAACAAATCATAGACATCATGGAAAACTTAACAAATCTGAAATTGCGGGATTGTCAAATCCAAGAACCAAGTTTCAAATCATAATTGCAAGGAATTTGAAATAAATATAATTTATGGGTGTCTCAAAAAGGATGCTAAAGGATATAGAGTGGATTTGTGCTAATTCTTTTAGGAATCATAGGCATTCTCAAAAATCACCCTATTCCATTTTAGGACAGCTAAAATTTAGATGCTTGATTACAGTAGATTTTAAAAAATGCTAATAATAAAATATAGATATATATTACAATCTGTTTTTACCATGTTGACTTTTCCTTGATGTGTTGATAGTTCATTTGCTGTTGATAAGGTGTTTGCATTTAATTGGATGGTTTTACCTCCAGTTGCCTTGGCAATAGGAAATCAAGTTGCCTCCGCAACCACAGTTGGTCTCAGAGGCAACTTGATTTCCTATTGCCAAGGCAACTGGAGGTGAAACCATCCAATTAAATACAAACACCTTATCAACAGAAAATGAACTATCAACACATCAAGGAAAATTCAACATGGTAAAATAGATTGTAATATATAATTCTATTTTATTATTAGTATTTTCTGAAATCTACTGTAATCAAGTATCCTTAATAGCAGTACATGAATACATAGTGCAGTAAACTGATGGTTTATCTTTTCCTCGCCTTTCTTCCTTGAAACATGTTTTTTTGGCCCCTTGGCTACGCTGGGGGCCAAAAAACTTTAAAAAATTCTGCGTCATCAGGAGAGTAGCTCATAAATTATTATATGGGTTTATGGCTGCTATATTAGTGATTTAGAGTGCAGAATATTGCATCATTTCCAGTTTAGACAATTTTACATTTCACTTAATTTAATGTCTAAACATGGTTGTTGAGATTGTATTTTCCATTTGATTTTATCCAGAGTGGAGCTTCTTGATTTGGGTTGATTTGTCCTAGTTTCTTACTTTACATTCAATTTGGATTCCAGTCCCCGCAATTAATATCTGAGTTTACTAGTGGCATTCAAAAGTGATTTGAAATTTGGTTCTTGGATTTGACAATCCCACAATTTCAAAAAACATAGTAAACTTAATGAAAATGGTTGATGTATTTGAATGCTTCAAATCTGATTCCAGTTAATTCATTTCATCCATTGGAAATATGAAGTTCAACTTGAGCTTTGCAAAGTGTCTATGAGTTCCCGCATTTTTAAAAATACAAAGAATTAAATTTAATTAAAAAAGGCTATCCTGCATAAGTGATTCAAAATTTGGACCAAGGATTTGACAATCCCACATTTTTACGTTTAGGTTCTGAATTTACAGTATGTTGGAGGAGAATATATTTGACTTATGTTGTGTTCTGAGGTGCAGCACAGACACACAACAGGAATTCCTAGCCTTAGGATTGTGTTTGTACTAAGCCTTGGTTAGTTGGCAGGGAAGGTGAAGCAGTTACCTTGTGGCCCTGAAACATATTTCTCTACTAGTTGTGGCTAGAGAGAGGTGCCAAAGTACTTGGAGACAAAAGACAAAAATTTGAATAGACCTTAGATTTTATTACAGATATTGAAATGAAATATATACTGTTCAGCTTTACCACAAAACAGTATACAGACAGTAGGATCACTCATCACCAGTATTAGTGGGGTGAGTGAGTTTCATAGAATTGAGAAACCAAACCATTGAACTTCCTACTTTGGAAGTAAACTCATTTTGAGGGGAAAATGCAAAAGCAAGGGATTGTCCCTCAAAATAACCCAACAAAGGCAGAATTTATAGAGTATGAATATCAGCATTCGTAAAAAATTAAGAGAAATGTTGTTGACCAGGTACTATTTCAGTAAGCAACTGAGAAGATATTTGGGAGAAGATGCTCATGATCTCCAGGTTAAGTCTTTGGGGATTCAAAACTGTTGATCACAATCACCAAAGTGCATTTTTTTTGAAAATTGGGGCTTAAATCCAAGAGGACAGAACATAAAAACTTTATAGCAAAAAGGTTTGAGGTTTGAGAAAGCCAAAGGTTAGCCTTATTATAAAATTTAAGAAAATATACCTTATTTTCCTGAAAACAAGATAATAAGATATTTTCTTCTTTAAAAAAGGAAAAGAGGAATCAAATTTAACAAAAAACAACACAGATGTAATTAAACTTAATCTTTATTTGAGAATAATTCAAGGCTTATATACCAGGTTAGTGTGAGAGAGGAGGCTAAACTAAGTTTGGCTCCCATCCTGGGGATGCAAACCATCAGGATTTCATCCATTTAACAACCCAGATGACCACTTGTAATAAGGTCCAGAAGGATAATGCATGGAACAGGATGGGAAATAAAGCATTTTACCCTATGAGTATCACTCCTGAAAGAATCCAAAAGAACACTCAGAAGACACTGAGGGGTCAAGGGGAAAGAATCTGCGGCTCTTTGATGGTAAAATAAGTCTCCCAAGATATCAGCAATGAGGGCTTTATTGGCACCACATCTAACTCCTGGGACTGTTAGAAGTTGCCATATGGGATCAGATTACAAGCCAAACACTCATCAGAAAAAAGAAACTCATTGGCCTTTCCAGAGAGGCTGTTCAAGGCATACAAAATAGTTAGGTATCATTCTTCAAAGAAATCAGAGAGTGGGACAACTTTCCCCAGAGTTCAGGTGCGGTAGACCACCAGAGAAACCAGACTGGAGAAAAGGTGAAACCCACTAATTTCATGATAAGGACCAGCATTTTTGAAGTCTCCTTCAAATTTGAGGTAGAGAAGTATTGGGAGGGAATGAAAACAAAAGGACCAAGAAAACAGAGACCAGAAGAAAAAATGAAGAATTTTGGATTCTAGGATATCAAAGAGACCACAGGAAGAAAAACAGGCCTTTGAGAGAGTGGCAACATGAGCAGGATGCTTTCAAACTTGATTTTACAAGCTTTGAAGTAAATATCTTATGGAATACTAATATCCAGACCCAGAGAAAAAGCAAAATGCAACTCAAACCAGGTGTCAGAAATCTGCAGACTGTGGTATTTTATCATCCACCAGATGATATCCTAAGTCTTCTAACACTAGGAAAGTACAGAAAACCTGTGACTTTAGTGTAACCTGCGGCCTGGAATATTTTGTTGTCTTCAGAAGTAGAAAGACTGACTGGGCCCAAAGCCCAAAGGATTTGGGACAATCATTCCTACTTCTGGGTATAGGTTCATAGTTTGTTGTCTCTATATTTTACTATGGGAATTAATACTGTTGACAAGGAGCTCAATTTACTGGTATTATTGTTTTTGCCAACACACTTAACATCCAGTAATTGCCTGTGTTGTGAATGCCGCTATTCACACTGTTTTGATTTTGCCTTTGATGGGTTATTTTGAGGACAAATCTCTTGCTTTTGCTCCTCAAAATGAGTCTGTTTCTAAACTGAGAAGTTCAATTGTTTGGTTTCCTGATTCTTTGCAGCTTGATTGCCCCACTAATTCTGGTGGCAAGTGATCCTACCATACATGTACTGTTTTGTGGTAAAACTATACAGTATATATTCCATTTCACTTTTACCAATAAAAATTAAGTTATATTCACATTTTTGTCTTTGTGTTTCCAAGTACTTTGGCGCCTCTCTCTATCCACAACTAGTAGAGATTATTTATTCAGGGCCACAAGGTAATCACATAGACTTCCCTGCCATCTAAACAAGACTTAGTACAAATCCAATCCTAAGGTTAGGATTCCCCATTGTGTGTCTGTGCTGCGCCTCAGAACACGGCAGCCTGGTTTGGTGCCAATCCAATATACAGTTTGACATACCAGAAATGGCAATAAATTAATACACATGACTTGTCCAGGTATCCAGCAACTCAAATCCATTCTGCACATGACTGCCCTTATCTTTGATCTAACTTAAATCCCTGCCACAGCCCAAGCTATATAAGTCTAAAGTATTATCTAATAAAATATACTTCTCTTCTTCTTAATTTCATATTTGAAGCTTCCCTAAAAGTTGCTTCTCATCACTGGTAGCAGCTACAGGTTTTTGACCACACCTATGAAAGAAAGAATGACTGAACAGAACCCACCCACCTTTGCTCACGTACTAAACCAGGCTACATCTCAGGATACCTGGAAGACGTAATTCTGCGCCCACAATATTGACAAAGATATACCTAGTGGATGCACTGTGTTCAAAGGACTGGTCATGCCCAAAGAATGCGCCAAGATAATTCAATACAGATGCTCTCTCCAACCACAAATAAACACACAACTGCCTATCACAGATGAAGTTACCAACACCAAGTACATTGGTATTGACAAGTTCTTTGGTAAAAACAAAGAAAACATCATTAACTGGCTGGGCCACTCAGCCGCTAAACTCTGTGCCAGCCGCATCCCTCATAAAAAATGGGGCCAGGAAGCCAGCAAGTGCCTGTACAAGGCCACAGCTTACTGGTTGGCCACTTGGGTTGGCTCACAAACTGACAACCAGCTTGATAACTAGGAAGAGTGCAAAGCGGACATCACCCACAATTTCTGCATCACTGAATCCCTTCAAGACATTGCAAACAGCTCAGCAATATTTCTCAGAAGACCACTGTCACAGCTTACGCCAATGAATTCAAAGACATATGTTGCAAGATCCAAAATCCAGCACAAGCTGACAACGTGCACACAAGAGCCTCATTCATCAATATAATGAAACCCTAAGTTGCTGTTCTCATGTTTCAGCTGAATCAATTGGAGTTCAGTACTCAATTGGGGAAGACAACAGTCCAATAGAAAGGACAGAAATAAATAGAATAAGGTGTTGTTTATTGTAGAATATTGTGATTAATATACCATATGGAGAAAGTCACAAGACCACAGTGGGTGGTATGGTGGCATGTTACATGTAAGGTTTGAAGCCAAGGAATAAATTGTGCGGGGATCAGCAGGTTGAATTGGTAGTGCTCCTAATTAGGGGAAATTGCTTGCAATTCAATACTGTCTTTGTATTTTTCCATGTTGTTAGATACATCAAGGAGCGGCTCTTTAAGCGCCCCCGTGTATTGTAAGATACATTAGCCTGCAAGGAGGGAGACTTGGTTTCAACACCCCCCTTGCACCCTGCTTGTTGTCAGACACCAAGATTGGAGTTTGTAGGAGATCTGGGAAGGTCCACACAAACAACTTTTGTGTGGGGATGGCGCGTCAGGGGCACAAGCAATCATGGTGAAGTTTCTTGGTGTTTGCTTGTGCATCTTCAAGTTGATAGGTGTGGTTGTCATAAACTGTGGCTATCTTGAAGGGCCCCATATGTTTGGGTTCTAGTTTGTGGAATTGGGGTTGAGGGCACTGACGGGGTCACCTACGGCATACCTAGCTTTGAGGTGCTTTGTCCCTCCTGAAATCTGCTTGTGTTTGATTTCCTGGGCTTTGGCACGCCATTGGTCTAGGGAGGGAGTTATCAACAGGGGGTGTTTCCCGGGAAAATTGGTTTGTAATTTCCCTTGTTCCACCCCTGTCAAGCTGTTAGGTGTCCCAAAAGCCAAGGTGCTGGGGCTGAACCTGGTGCCTCTGTTGATCCTTGCTTGTAAGATAAGTAGAGCGGTGGGAAGGTGTTCAGGCCACACAGTGTTGGGATGTTTTGTGAGAGCTTGGCAATGAATTAGACCAGTAAACCATTTAGACACTGCACACTCCTATTAGCTTGAGGTTGGTATGGGGTTGTGACTATTCTTTGGAGGGCATTTTTAGCCAGTATGCCTTCATTACATGACCTACAAGTTTGAGTCCACCATTCATGATGAGACGTTTGGGTTGCCCAAAGAGGGCCACAATCTCTTTACCAATAAAGCAGGTGATTGTGGTGGTAGTGTGGTTAGTGGTTGCCCACACTAAAAGCCAACAGGTAAAGTAGTCAATGGCCGTAATTTGTACTTTTTGCCTAGTATATCCTCAGGGAGAGGCCCAACAATGTTGTGGGCCAACTGCACAAAGGGTTCCATGGCTTTGATGGGCAGTACAGACTTAGGGGTGCAGGTTTTGATGTATTATTGCACAGCATACACTTGTTTTGAGGAGGTCCAATATGTCTTGGTGCATACAAGGCCACCACACCTTACAATTCATTATTTTGAAGAAGTTACATCCTCTGATGTGACTCAAGGTACAGTGGTAATGTAGTATGGTGTTGCCCTGTTGTGTGGTGGGAATATAGGGTGTCTTTTCACCTGTCTCTGCCCAGCAGCAGACGTTGCCAGCATTGGTGTGAACTAAATTTTGTTGTCTTTTAGTTTGGAGATAGTTGCGGAGTTAAGACCTTTGTAGTGGGTTGCTTCAGGACACAGGTAGAGCATTGGCCAGTCTGTGTCTAGGCCGTTGTCCCCCATGATAGACGCCACATATGACCTGGAGAGGGTGTCAGCAGTAACAAGTTCCTTTCCAGGCTTGTATTTGATGCGTAGTTGGTAGGGGGACAGGCGCTCAACCCAGCCTGCCTAACGCCGAGTCAGATGGGACTGTGTATTGAAGTACTGCAGCAACTTGTGGTCTGTCAGGACGTGGGGTGGAAAAGTAGCCCCTTCCAGGTAACAATGCCATTTCTTGACAAAGTGCACAATTGCAGCTAACTCTCTATCATGTATGGGGTAGCACTGCTCTGAGTCAGTGAGCTTCCTGGATTTGTAGGCCACAGGGAGGAAGGCGCCCTTATCAGTTTCCACCCATAGCACACCCCCTATGGCTCTGTCAGAGGCATCAGTCTCGGGTTTGTATTGGCGGTTCCAATTGGGGAACTGAAATACAGGTGCAGTTGTAAGTCTTTTTTCAACATCTCAAAGGCTTGATCCCTGGCAGGGGTCCATTGGAAGTGTTGTTTGGTATTTAGGAGCTTGGTGAGAGGTGCAATAGGTTCCCCGCAATTGGGGATGGACTTGCGCACATAGGCAACAATGTCCAAGAATGTACACACCTGGCCCACATTGGTGGGGGGGTGGCATGCTTGTGATTGTCTTGATTTTGGCAGGGTCAGGCTTTATCCCCTGGGCAGAGATGGTGTGCCCAAGGAATAGGAGCTCTGACCTGAAGAATTCACATTTGGTAGGTTTAGCCTTCAATTGGTTGTTCCAAAGGGTGTCAAGGGCAGCACGGGGGTGTTGGAGATACGTGGTTTGATCTTGACTGAAGACAATAATGTTGTCAAGGTACACAACAACACATTTCCCAATCAAATCCTCAAATGCTTTGTTCATTAACATGGCAAAGGTGGAAGGAGTGTTGGTCATTCCAAAGTTCATGAACCAGCACTCAAACAGCCCGTAGCAAAAGCAGAAGGCAGTCCTTGCCTCATCCCCTGGTGCAATACAGACCTGGTTGTACGCTGCAGTGAGATCAATCTTGCTAAAGACCTTTGCACCCGTGAGATTATCAAACAAGCTGTCAATTAACAGCATGGGGTATTTATTCTTAACAGTCACCTTGTTTAAGGCGCAGTAGTCTGTGATCAAGTGAAGGGACCCATCCTTATTGATTATGAAGAATATAGCAGCCCCGTATGGTAAGAGCAAAGGGCGGATGAAGCCCTTATTGAGTGTGTCTACAAGGTGCTGGTGGAGGGTCTCATCTTCTTTTGGTGTCAGGCAATAGAGAGAATGTGCTTTGGGAAGCAATCCTTGCAGCTGTATAGCATGCTGGATCTCTCAGGGAGGGGGCAGTTAGTCCAGCTTTTTGCTGAAGACGTCCTTATATTCCTTGAGAAGTGTGGCAAGTGCTGGTGAAGGTTAGGTGGTCAAGGGGGAGGCCGTAGGTGGTTCAGCACAGATAACTTTTACTGAGCATTGATTAAATTCTAGTTTCCCTTCCTTGAAATCATACAAGTCCGTTTATGTTATTATGACAAACACATTGTCATGAAGCAACTTGCTCATTTCAACAGGATATATATGAAAGCCCACCCCATTTCTATTGAGGGTGATTACAGATGTATCCCAGTCAAGGTAGGGACGGTTGTGTCAAAGCCAGTCAAGGCCAGCAATGACATCATGGCTGAGTCCTGCCATGATTGGCCCAGAGAGCTTAACATGAACGTTCCCCATCCCCACAGAGAAGGGTACTGTCTCATGGGTAATTGCCACTCTACGGGAATCAGCTACTTGTACTGCCTTGAATCTGCTTGGCACCCAGTCTAATTGTTGCAAGTCAGCAAACGCCTGGTCAACCATAGTGTGGTCAGCCCCGGTATCTACCAATAGTTTGTGGGTGTTACCACAAAAACATAAGGGATATGCAAAGTGGGTTACTTTATTTGAAGAGTGGCTTGCTTGGAGAACAGGGTTGCCGCTGTGAACCTGGAATATGTTGAGGGTTTCAATATCATGAACATTGTAGTTGCAGGGATTCTTTGCAAGGAGAGCTTAAAGGCAAGGGCCAGGTGGGGTTGTAGAACCTCTTGTATCTACAACCCCCAGGCTTTTCCCGGGTCCTAAATTTGTGCTAATTGAAGCTCCCCCTTGCAGGGACGCTTAGCCCCATTTTCTTGTTGGCAGGGCTGGCAGTGAGGGCTTGTTGCCAAGCTGCAAGGTATTCAGGGACAGACTGGTCTATATAATGGCCAGGAGGGGAGTTCCCACCACAATGAGTGAAAAGGTTCACTGTAGCAGGATTTTGCGGCATCCCTGAACAACACCCAAGTGACATCTATCTCATGGCTGGCCCAGTTGATGAACCACACTGTGGCAGGCCCCGTAAGGCAACCCAAAGCGGTGGAGACCCACATGGGTTCAGGCACCTGACAGATACAAAGGCGGGTTTAAGTTATGCGGAGCCAACTGGCAATGTCAGTCCCTTCAAAACCATCCATTAAAGACTCAAGTTGGAGATTTAGCATGTGTTGTGACAGGTCTGACTGGGGTGGGGTGACACTCACGTTGCGCTGCCCAAGGCGGAGTCAATTATACATGCTTGTGAGTACCAACTGGTCTTGTTAGATAATGTACCCTTTGGGAATGTCTCCCTTGGGGATTGGGAGGAAGGTTTCTTGATGGGGAGTAGCTATACGGCCCGTACTCTGTCCTTTCTTAGGGGGAATTTTTGTTTTAGGTAGGTCAAGAACCTACTGCTGCTACCACTGTTGCAACTGAACTAATTAGAGTTCAGTACTTGATTGGGGAAGACAACAGTCCAATAGAAAGGACAAGAATGAATAGAATAAGGTATTGTTTATTGTAGAATATTGTGATTAATATACTATATGGGGAAAGCCACAAGGACACAAGGGGGTGACATAGTGACATGTTCCATGTAGGGTTCAAAGCCAAGGAATAAATTGTGCGGGGATCAGCAGGTCAAATTGGTAGTGCTCCTAATTAGGAGAAAGTGCCCAAAATTTGATACTGCCTTTGGATTGATCAATGTTGTTAGATACTTCAAGGGGTGGCTCTTCAAGCGCCCCTGTGTATTGTAAGATATGTTAGCAGGCAAGGAGGGAAACTTGGTTACAATGCTCATCTGTCCAGAGGCCAACACCACCATGCCCACGCTTATTGCAGAAGCCAAGCACACAGAAAAATGTGCAAATATGAAATATACTGCACACAACAGCAACCACTCCTCCAACAGTAATGATAGAGCTAATTCCAATGACAAAAAACACCAAAACAACAACCGCCACAACAGCAACTTCAATCAAAACAATAGCAATTGTAGCCAGAGCGCAAACTGCTCTGTCCCAAAAAAGAGGACATTGCCAAAGTGAACAATGCTGAACCAGCAACCCACTATGAATATGACCCCACATTTTATGATCTCAAAGGTCTCAAAACAGAGAAACAGGGAAAAGTGGAGGGGAAACAGGCTTAAGTGCCCCTGTCTTCTCCCAAACCAACAAGAAATTGTACCAAGGCACAAACTTTGCTGCTTGTATCCCATGTGTCCCGCAATCTTCTATCTTTTTGAACGTGAAAATTAAAGTTCACTCACAACTTCTTGTCTACCTATGCACTTATAAATCTTATACATATAAATTTTTTTTGACTCTGGTGAACAACACACTATGGTAAGAAAACCATTTGTAACCAAGTACAAAATACCAGTTGTCAAATCCAACTTCAAATACGCCAGAATGGCAGACAAATAAAATGTTCTACTTGAAGGCAAAACAACTCCCTTCAGAATTGACCTCCAAGGCATACAAACGTCCATCAAAAGACTTTTCATGAACAAAATAAACTACAACATTGTATCAGGCATGAACTGGTTCACCTGAGTGAACCCCAGCATATGTTGGAAAACAAAGACCATGGCCATCAAACACAATGGAGTCAATTCCAACATCCTCAAAGAATCTATTGATCTCATCCTGAGAGACACAGAATTTGTCCAAATCATAAATCAGGACTACTTTGAACGTCTAAACAAAGACAGTACACTCCACATAATGTGTTACACCAAAATTAATAACATACAAACAACCAAAATAAAATCCCCAGAGCTCAAAGAACTCCTAAATTAATAAACCCCTTGTATTTAGGGAAGAGCTAACAGAGCTACTCCCAAACGGGAGGTCAAACATGGCATTGACCTATGCAAGTCCATGCCCAAACCTGCACCCCTTTACAGACTCTCCCCCATGGAGACACAAACCCTCAAAAATCATATTGAGGATAAACTAGCTAAAGGCTTCATTTGCTCATTGGAATCCTCGTGGGAGCAGCAGTTTTCTTTGTAAAGGAAAAGAAAGGCTCACTCTGTCTAGCACCAGACTACAGAGCTCTCAATGCAAGCACAGTGAAGAATAAATATTCCCTTCTACTTATAGAGGATCTTTTGGAAAGACTCTCTGGAGCCAAATTTTTCTCCAAAAGTGACCTCACCTCAGGCTACAACCAAGTAGAGGTAAAAGAAAAGGACATACCAAAAACTGTGTTCTGTACACAATTTGGATCCTTTGAGTTTAGGGTAATGAACTTTGGGATGACCAACACTCCCATGACGTTTGTCACTATGATAAACCAAACACTGAACAGTCTCTCAAATACATTATTCTACCTTGAAAATATCATCATATTCTCAAAAACCAAAGAGGAATACCTCATGCATGTCTGCAAGACGCTCAATTGACTTGCAAAGCACAAACTCTACGCAAAGCCTAGCAAGTGCCAATTTATTTAAAAAGCGCTCTTGTTCTTGGGCCACATTGTCTCTGATGGTGGCATCAAAGCAGAACCAGATAAGATCAAAGCCATAAACAACATACAATGCCCCACCTCCATTAAAAAAGTTAGATGCTTTCTTGGAATGGTAGCTTACCTAAGAAAATACATAAAAGACTGTGGAAAGCTCACCACACCAATCAATGACCTAACCAAGGATAATGTCAAAATGAAATTTATCTGGACACCAGAATGTGACAAGAATTTCCAGCTACCAAAAAAAGCTCTGATCAAAGTGCCAATCTTGCAATACCCTAATAACAACAGGTGCTACAAGCTTGAGTCAGATGCCAGTGACACTGCCATTGGCGCAGTACTACACATCTGAAAGCCATGGCAGCAAGAATTCCTGCCAGTATGTTACAAAAGTAGAAAACTAACTAAAACTGAGAAGAGGTACCCTATACACAATAAGGAATTGCTAGCAATATACCATGCATGTAAGAAATGGAGATGTTATCTAGAAGGACATTTAAACGTCTGAGTACTAACTGACCATAAATCCTTAATCTATTTCAAAACTCAGAACACACTTGCACAGCAACAATACAAATGGATGTCCCTGCTGGAACAGCTCAATTTGGACATCCAATACAAAAAGGGGGCAGAGCTGGTCACAGATGATAGCTCTCTCTAGACTATATCAGCCTAGAGAGGATCACCCTGACTACCTGGACCCTGACTGTTCAAACCTGTACAACACTGAGTATAAAATCAAAGGGAAAGACCCCTCAACACACCAACTGGCCCACAATACATTTTTTAGGAACAAAAAGTATTTCCATGTATCAAATGGCACTGTATACCAAATCATTAATGACAAACAAGTCCCATACATCCCACTTGCACAAAGAGTTGACACCATATTGAGACATCACCGCCTACTAGGACATACAAAGGCTAACAATCTATACCTCACTTTAAAAGAGATAGTATGGTGGCCCAATCTTAGATAAGACATAATTGACGTTCTGAAAAAGTGCAACAGTGTATGAAAAATACTCAAGCACCAAAGTCCACAACCTACAGTTAACCCAGTACTGGACCCAGAACCATTCAAGATTTGGGGGCTGGACCTAGTGGGACCCTTCCCAGAAGCTAAAGCAAAACAACACTTCTTAATTATAGCCATCAACTTTGTTACATGCTGGCCTATCTGCTGAGCAACCAAAGACCATGAAGCAGAAACAATCAACTGCTTCATCAATAAGGCAATCATAGCCAACTACAGAACTTCAGACTATATAATAACCAATGGAGCCACAGAACTATCAGGACACCTAGTAAATGATAATTTAAAATCAAAGAATGTCAAACATTCCACAACTTTGCCCTACATGCCACAGGCCAACAGCAGAGTTGAACGCCTAAACAGCATCCTCATCAGAACCCTTGAGAAAATAATGGATGACAAAGCCTGAGACACATGGCCACTATATGTGAAACATGCATCATTAGTATCTTGGTTATGCACCAACCAAGGGGCAGGCTACTCATTATTTGAACTAACATACGTTACATACCAGAGATAGTCACCCACAATAACCAACCATATGTGAAGATTCCCCCAGGGAAACCCCCCACAGTGGAACAGGCTTCAGTGCTACAACACATACGCCTCAAAGCTAAGATAGCAGAAACCAAGAGACTCAAAGTACAAAAGTGACCTCTGCAGAGGAACCACTCCCAGTCAACTCCCCCGTCTGGATCCTTGCCAGAAACAGAAAGAAGCTGGATTCAGTACACAGAGGGCTGGGAAGAGTTTTCAAATACAGACCAGACAGAAATACCTACCTGGCCAAGTTCCAAGGCACCAAAGACCCCATCATCAAAAAGTACCACAGATCCCGCCTTTGCCTCAGCAAAGGGGAACACTCAACTTGGATAGTATTTACTAGCAAACAACTCCAGTAACATCAGTCCACAGCTGCCAAGACAAATCCCCTTCCTGATTTAACAGAGTAACCCCTTAAGGGAGGTGTCAAGAGCTGGATGTACAGGCGTTCTGGCTACCGCCAACACACTTAACATCCAGTCATTGCCTGGTTTGGTGCCAATTCAATATACATTTTGACATACCAGAAATGGCAACAAAACAATATCACATGACTTGTCCAGGTATCTAGCAACTCAAATCCATTCTGCACATGACTGCCCTTATCTTTTATCCAACTTAAATATTCACCACAGTGCAAGTTATATAAGTCTAAAGTATTAACCAATAAAATATACTTCTCTTCTTAATTCCATATTCTAGCTTCACCAAAAAGTTGCTCCTCATCACTGCATGGCAACATTATGATCTTTTGCTCTCCACTTAATTAGAATCAAACTACAGAAAGGATTCAGAATATCAACTCTTTATTAGACAACTGATATTGAGGTTGGCCTGGCTGCCCATGTTTATCCAAGTTAGCTCACAATGCTAGAAGAGACTGTAGTAGCTTTAGTATGTTGCAGTAGGGGGCCCAAACTTTGTGTGTGATTTGTGAAGAAATCCCACTTGATGACTTCCACAGCTCAGTATCCTTTGTGATGCTTTACCACCATCCCTCAACCTTAGCTGGGTAGTTTTCTGCCTGGACCAGGTTCCAAGGCTTGCTAGCCTGTCTGGCTACTAGTTGGTGGAGGTGATTGTTCCTCAATCAGGGCTACTCTAATACAATAGGCTCAGAGTGTCACAGTAAGTTCCATAATGCCAGGAATTGTTTGGCCAAGTAGGAAAGCTCAGAAAGCTGGAAAACCTTTAGCAAAACTGACTGATTTAACAGAATTGAATCAAACAGTTGATCTAAAATGGGTCACAGCTGCCCCAGTTTGCCGGTTGAATCTGATACCCCCATAAGTTGACGTTGATAAATTGACGTAATTTAAGGGTCACCCAATATGAGCTTATTTATCAGCATGGTCATCAGAAGTTGGTCACTCAAGGGTTCTTTGCAACCTGGACTAAATACTCACTTGAAAGTGTGGAAGGATTAAGAGCCCAGGATCCAGGAAGTTTTGCTTAGTCAATTTTTGATATATATTGAATAATTTTCACTGTTATCAACTCTTAAGAGTTGAGTCCTCCCAAAGTTTACTCAATAAAAGTCACATATCCATTGGTCTAATTTTATTTTAAGAATTCATCTAGTAGTTGGGTTGTTGTGTTACATCCCCTACAATCTGATTCTCAGCTGAATCATTACTGGCAGATGGGGCCCAGTTGTTGGTACTTTGTTGTTGGCACCACCCAATGTTAATTAAATGCCTACCAATCTCGGAGTTGTTCCTCCCATCTTTGAAGCTGAAAACCTTACTGTATCTCAATGTCCTGAATTTTATTCTGAAGACGCTCTGATTCTTTCCCAGGCTATTTATCTTGGGCTATTCTGGTTGGGATTAATTATTTTACTTATTCCTAGTATCTCATTTGGAAATTTTACAAAATAGTATCTGAAGCTGTGTTGGTGGTTAATTATTAACTCTATGCGGATTTGGGTGGTAATTCTCCACCACTTAGAGACAGCTTCCTACTATCCCACTATCTCTGTCATATTACTCAACTCTTCTATGTCTGAGTTTTTGGAAGCAGTTTGTCAAGAGTTTGTAGATCTTTTCTCCTGTTCCATTGGGATATCTGCATTTACCATGTTTATTTGCATCAGTTCCTTTCTGGATTTTCAGTTTGGCCTTTTCTTTAATTTGTGGTTTCCATCTCCGGTAACAGTTGTTGAGACTGAACCACCTGTTTCCTATTTCTGCTGCGCCATGCTATTTTGACGCCCGGATTATTTTCCCTGCTCCACCTACTGATGAAATTTTGCGTGAAGTTTTATCAGCTTTATCATTCTATTCCGTCTCAAGCCTTAGTCATGAATCCCAAGTTTACCATGTAATAAAAAAAGTTTCAGAGGATGCTCATGAATGGTTGTTGTCTGTGGTGGAGCGCAATCCAAGTGTTTTAACTGAAAGTGCATCTTTTTACCCTTTGTTAAAAAATTTGTGTATATCTATTGAGGAGCTCAAAGTATATTGTAAGTTGTACGCCTTCCAACAGGGTACTACTCCGCTCTCAGTATTCCTTCCTCAATTTCTAGCCTACTGCTGTACTATTGATGTTCCCAAGATGATTAAACTATCAGCTTTGTGGTTAGCAGTTGACCAGACTGCCCAGGATTTGGAAGTTTGTTATTCCCTGTTAACCACAACTGAGGCCCTGGTAAGCCAAATTCTTTCTCTGGTCTCAAATCTGTTGTCTTCTAAACAAGGCGCTATGGAAATCAAAGCCAAACCTGCCACACATTCTTGGCTTTTGGGTACTTGTTACGTGATGGATTCATCTAGCCAGGGTCAAGATTGTTCTCCCTGTGTGTCTTCTCAGTTGCAATTGTCTATCTTGAACAAACCCGCTGAGATAAACAAAGCACCAGTAGTGATTGTCCCTGAGAGTTCATGGGCTATGCTTCAGCATGTTGTACCTGCAAAGTCTTTGGTGATTGAGTCTGAGGAGTTACCTCTTGTTCCTATCAATTGTGATAGTCCCGTCCTTCCTGATGCCGTCCAAGAAATGATTGAGCGTTATTTTCAGGATCACCATGCCTCCTTAGCTGCTGTCTGTACCACTGAAGAGAAGCAAGATCCTGCTGAGGTTGCAACATTTACAGCAAATAAATCTACTTCTGGTTACTTCTTGTTTTATGGTAGTATAGATAATGGTAAAGCTATCTATTGGCCAGCCATTCTGTTGGATACAAGTGCTTTCAAGAACTTTGTGAGTGTTGAGACTGTGGATCTGCTGCAACTCAAGTATCATCCTGGAATGCTGGTTAGGGGTGGAAACTGTCAAATGTTCCCTTCTTTCCAGCTCAAGAAGTCAGTGACATTTGTAGTTACGGGTCAATCTTTTACTGCAAGGTTCTCTATTTGCTCTACCCTTTTTCTTCCTATTATCTTAGGAGTGGGCTGGTGGCAGGACCATAATGTATTGACCCTGCTAAAAGAAAATGAGCTGCAAGTAGACCATTATTTGGGCATAACCATTTGTATTCCATTGTTGGATATATCTAAATTAGAGCAGTCTTTCAAGACAATCCAGTCAGTTCCTATTCCCACACCTGTGAGTTTGGATCTACCAGCATGCCTTAAGCCCTGGTCCACGGCATTTGACACCATTAGAGGCGAGGTCCTTCCCAAGCATACTCAATTCAACTTTGACTTTAAGGTTACTGTTGATCTGATTTGTATTGCGTCTCCTATTTACCCTTTGACCTTGAAGGAGGATGCATGTTTAGAGGAGTGGACTCAGGACATGTTGGAAAAAGTGTCAGGATTGACAATTCATTACCCCTAGAAATCTGGGCCCAAGGGCAGGATTTGAACCCTGAACCTGAATTCCTGCTGGCCTCTGGCCCCATGGATCAAGAATCCACCTGCGTTTTTCCAAGATTGAGCCCCTGAAAGCTGAGGCCCCTGCTAAGTCCCAAAGCCAGAATACTAGCGCAGGCTCAACTATGGTGGCGCCCAAGGAGGAGCTTCTCAAATTTCCTAATGAAGGCAGAGAAGGTGCCTCTGTGAATCTCATGAGCTTGAAGTCCTCTCAAGTAACCAATTAAACTCAACTGCCAAAGAAAAACCGGGGCTTTGGGCCCAACACTGTGACCACAGCCCAAAATCAAGAGAATCAAGTTAACAATTTGGATGTTCTGATTAATGAGAGAACACCCAGCCAAGGTGCCATTTTGCTGCTCCTGCACCTGGGCCTCCTGACCACCCACCCACATTTTCCCCAATTTTTTGATGAAGCCCTTATGGAAAATACTAAGGTTGGAGGCAGGATGCTATATATGCCTATAGATTCTGCGCTCAAACTTTATCACTCTTTTTGAAATAAGGTTATGTTATTTTGGCTCACACAGCTATTGCCTTATTTTGTATTTTCCATTTATTAATTTATTTCAATATCCCCTGGCCCTCTTGCTCTGCCGCCCGCAGTTTTCTGTCCTCCTGGTGTACCCTTTACACCTGTCCATTTTACCAACTACCCTCTGAAACTCAAATACAAGGACTACACCCCAGAAAAGATACTTGAACTTGATCCTTTGGCCCACATACAATCTGCAGTTAGATACAACTGACAAGCTCTGTGGATATTTTCAACACCCAAGTTGTTCAGAGGGAAATTCAACTATCTTCCTGCTTACAACATACCCATGGAACCGCCTGTGACCCCAAAACCCATGCCCGCTTCCTCACCCAAACTTCCAACCAACCATACTGGCAAGCTGTTTGGGATTGTGTACATCCCCCTCACAGGGGTGATTGACACTATAATTCCAGCTGCTGGCCTGTGGTCCTAGGTGGGAAAGTCCGTCTCCTACCTTTTTAAGTTAGCTCCCCTCTTGTGGTGGGCATTGTCTGCAAAAAAACCTGGCCCAAGTTTCCCCCCAAAACAACAGGCCGCCCGCCCAAGACTGGATCCCTGACAAAAAGGATACATATTTAAGAAGGCTTTGTCAATCTGCTCTCCATTTTTGTTTGTTCAAAAATCCAATTAGTCTCTTTGTGCTTGTGTTAATTATGGGAATTTGAATAATAATGCAATTCCTGATCCCTATCCCTTACCTCTTGAGGCACAAATTTCTTGGTGTGTTGAGAAGGCAAAGATGTTCTCAAAGCTTGATCTGTTAAACACATTCAACCATATTAGTATTACGGAAGGAATGGAATGGTTGACAGCATTCATAACCAAGAAGGGTATCTTCTAGTTCTGTGTAATGCCTTTTGGACTGAAGAATGCTCCGGCTTGCTTTCAGCAGTTAATTGATTTGGTCTTGGGGGATCTCCTGGGTGTATGTGCCATTGCGTACATTGACAATATCTTGGTATTCTCTCTGGATGAGGAGTTGCATAAGGCCCACCTGTCAGCAGTTGTAGAGCACATTATCCAGGCAAACTTGATCATTAAAGGAGTAAGTGTGAATTCTTTAAACGTAAGGTTACCTTTCTGAGTAATATTATCTTTGAGGATGGTCACACTATTGCCCCTGACAAGGAAGCTGCAGTTCAAGAGTATGCTACGCCTGTGACAGCATCCCAACTTTGTAGATTCTTGGGTACCTGTACGTTCTTGAAGAAATTCATCCCTCACTTGTCTGAAGTGATTGCCCCTTTATATTCAGCTAGTGGGAAGACAACCTTGGTCTGGACACCTGAGTGCGCAGAAGCGTTCACAGCAGTCAAGGCTCTTTTATTATCCTCCCCAGTATTGAGACATTTGGATCCTGAGTTGCCTTTTGTGGTTTTCACAGATGCCTCTAAATATGCTATGGCTGGTGTGCTGTTGCAGACTGCTAGCAATGGGATTGAGAGACCTGTAGGGTGTTTCTCCTGGAAGATGGAGGCTCAGGAACACAATTATATGCTTTATAACAAGGAACTATTGGCAGTTGTGGAATCTTTAAGGCATTGGCCTCACCATCTCATGTTGGCGTAGCATCTGTTTGTAGTAAGAACCAACCATAAAGCTCTTCTGTATTATTGTCAGCCCAGGGTCTTGTCAGGTCACCAATCTAGATGGCATGGTGATTTTACAAGATACAAGTTCTGTTACAAGTTTATCAAGGGATCTGATAATCATCTGGCAGATGCATTGAGCATAAATCCTTCCCATCTCCCAGATGCTGGTATGGACATTGAGTTTAACACTCATACAATGATTCCAGACAAGGATGTGGTTCCTTTTGTGTTAACTCTGCCAGCTACGCTTGCTACCATGTCTTTAACTGAGGGCTCAGACTTAGACTTATATTCCAAGGTTGAGTTCTTGCAGCCTCTGCCCAAAGGTTATGATAAGTTACTGGAATTAGCATGTGCACATCCAGTTGGTTAACCACAGGGTTATCACAAGATAGGACCAATTCTATATCATCAAGGTTGCTTGTGGGTCCCAGAGGGAACCATTCAAGATGAAATCATGGAGGCCTATCACACCTGTCCCACAGCAGGCCACCCAGGGAAAAACAAAACAGTGGAGTTAATTTGCCGACAGTTTTCTTGGAAAGGTTTGACAGTGCAGGTGACAGCTTACATTCAAGATTGTCTGAAATGTGTTTGATCCAAGGCAAGCAGGAACAAGACAACTGGTTTGCTAGTTCCTTTACAACCAGCTGTAAGGCCCTGGATGGCGGTGTTGGTGGATTTCATCAGAGAACTTCCAAATTCTGACGGGTTTAATGCAATTATGTTGGTGGTTGATTGCTTCACAAAAATAGCACACTTTGTTTCCTGCTCAACCATAATTACTTTGGTGGAGACAGCTAGGCTGTTTGTGAATAGAATCTTCTCCTTGAATGGCATTCTGATGGAGATTGTAAGTGACTGCGGGCCTCAACTTATTGCTCAGTTCTGGAAAGCCTTTACTGGAATTCTAGGTATCAAATTGTGCCGTTCCACAACTTTCCACCCCCAATCTGATGGACAAACAGAGAGGGTAAACCAAAGTTTGGAGGTCTACCTATGCTGCTACACAAATGCAAGACAAGATAATTGGTGTGATAACCTACCAATGGCAGAATTCACATATAATAACGCCTTACACACATCAACTCAGGTTTTGCCATTCTATGCCAACGTAGGTTACAATCCTTCATCCAACATGGGTCCCTGTTTGGTTAGTAATGTAGAAGCTGCAACTGATCAAGCTGCTGCATTGAAGCAGGTTCATCAGGAGCTCCAGGCTACTCTTGCCGCTGCCGTGACAACTTACAAGGAATATGCAGATTGCAAGCGCCAGGAAGGCCAACCTACAGGTCAGGTGATCTAGTCATGGTTGACGCTCTCAATATGAAACTGAAGGTCCCCTGCCACAAATTAGGTCCTAAGCAAGTTGGTCCCTTCAAAGCAGAACATCAAATTGGTCCCTCTGCATATCGGCTAGATTTACCCCTGGCTTTCAAGATTTTCCACACATTCCATGAATGCCTTCTTACTCCCTTTAAGGGTACTGAGACTCCTTCTTCCCAACCCATTCTTGTGGAAGGAGAACCTGAGTATGAGCTAAATTGTATTTTGGCTTCCTGTAAGAATCAACACTGCTTGGATAATTGGTGTCATAGAAGAGTTATCCTGATTCTGAAAACTTGTGGGTTCCACACTATGATTGTTCCAATTACCCTGATCTTATTCAAGAGCTCTATGAGCATAACCTGACTGTCATTGGCCATTCTGAGCTTGCCTTAGACGCCATGAAACCCCCCCCTGCCCACAATAACTTCTCCTTGTCCCATCTTCCAGATGGTGGTATTATGCCCTGGGCTAAAGCAGAGGGTAATGTCATGGTAAGTTCCATAATGCCAGGAATTATTTGGCCAAGTAGGAAAGCTTGGAAATCTGGAAAATCATTAAAAAAACTGACTGATTTAACAGACTTGAATCAAACAGTTGATTGAAAATGGGTTACAGCTGCCCCAATTTGCTGGTTAAATCTGATCCCCCCGTAAGTTGACGTTGATAAATTGATGTAATTTAAGGGTCACCCAATATGAGCTTATTTATCAGCATGGTCATCAGAAGTTGGTCACTCAAGGGTTCTTCGCAACCTGGACTAGGTAATCACTTGACAATGTGGAAGTAATAAGAGGCCAGGATCCAGGCAGTATTGCTTAGTCAATTTTTGATATATATTGAATAATTTTCACTGTTTCAACTCTTAAGAGTTGAGTCCTCCCAAAATTTACTCAATAAAAGTCACATATCCCTTGGTCTAATTTTTATTTTAAGAATTCATCCAGTAGTTGGGTTGTTGTGTTACATCCCCTACAATCTAATTCTTAGCTGGATCATTACAGGAAGATGGGGCCCAGTTGTTGGTACTTTGTTGTTGGCACCGCCCAATGTTAATTAAATGCCTACCAATCTTGGAGTTGTTCCTCCCATTTTTGAAGCTGAAAACCTTACTGTATCTCAATGTCCTGAATTTTATTCTGAAGACGCTCTTATGATTTCCCAGACTATTTATCTTGGGCTATCCTGGCTGGGATTAATTATTTTACTTAATCCTAGTATCTCATTTGAAAATCTCACAAAACAATATCTGAAGCCACGTTGGTGGTTAATCATTAATTCTCTGTGGATTTGGGTGGTGATTCCCCACCACTTAGAGACAGCTTCCTACTATCCTGCTATTTCTGTCACACAGGGCCCTTTATCTTGGGGTGTTTGGCCTGACAGCCCAGTCCATGGTGAACTCTTCTAGAAGTGTTTCAGATGATGGCCCAAATGGTGGCCCTTGTTCTAGGATATGATTAAAGTTTATAATAGTAATTATAATGAGCTGCATATTGAGGTGCTTGAAGACAGGAACTAATTAATGAACAGTAATTGCATGTTCCATTCATTTATTGTAATGCATGAATTTGTTGATGCCAGGATTGATTTGATTATTGATTCATTGATCCTGCAGCCCAAGTTATTCTGTTAAAACCATTCCTAAAAGTGATTGACAGCTGGTCCACATTAATTGGTTGAATATGTTAATTAGTCAATATCCCAAAATCCTGACACCAGGTAAATTAATAGGAAAACTATTAATAAATTCTCTAGAAGCCAGTGAAGATGATAGTGGGTCCAGAGGGGCAGCTGGAGGACAGGGGGGTGCAGAAAGGCTAAAAAATTCAAAATAAAGGCTCATAGAAGCCTTTTAAGTTTTATAAAATATTTTAAGTTAAAATTTTATTAAATAAAATAGGTAAGCAAGGACTAGTTAGGCCTTGCTTGGGTTTTTAAGGAAAGTGGTTGGGAATAGACACCACATTAAGGGGACATCAAGGGCAAGATGGTGGGTGATTGGCTGGGGGTAATTTTTTTAACCCTGAGCCAGGGGGCAGAGAGTTTTCAACCAGTTGGAGGGCAGGCATCTGATTGTGTGTGGATGTTCAGATGTGTTGGGAAAAGAATTTGCTGAAATTAACAACCAATGTAGCCACTAATGTGGGAAATGATGATTAGCTGGACCAAATTATCTTCAGGAGGGGCTGAGCTCACACCAGCAGGCAGAATAATTTAATCATAAATTCTTCCCAAGTTGGGGCAAAAATCTGGGAAAGTGTTCCTGAGAGTTTGGAGGGGCAGGCTAGAAATCTTCTGTCAATTGTATAAGCCAGATATTTCATTGTGTTCAAGGCTTTGGCATAATTCTTGGAAGTTTTCTTGATACAAGGAAAGACAGACCTATCCAGGGCTAAAATAGGGAGTAACTTTATAGTTAGAGTGCTGATTATTCTTTACAAGGACAGAGGGGGTGAAGTGTCCTGACACAGTACCTGGATTAAAATACTTCAGGTGATAAAACCCAGAGTGTGTGGATATTGATAAAGCCCCATTTAAAGAAATAGGGATATTATTAAAGGAAAATTCAAAGCCAGATAAATCTTTGAAGATATCAAAATTTACAGGTAACATCAAAATAGTGTGACTAGTGCAATTCACAACATCAATACTCACACTTGAAGCTTTTGGGGCACCAGATCTAAATATTTTGTTAATGTAAAATTAATAGTCATCATATGCAGCAGCTGATATCTCCTGTGTAAGGTCTCATGGTCTAGGGAAGATTATTATAAACTAAAGCTTTTAACCCAGTGATGTTTGTATTAGTCAAATACAAAAAGGTGGACAAGGTCTGCAATAGCAACTGAACTAAGGCTCCTAAGAGCTTATACAAGGTAAAATAAGGACTAAGACAATTTATTAACCCTAAGAAGATGAAATAGAGACCATTCTTAATGACAGATGATTTGGTTAAAAAGTCAATCTCTAATTATGGGAAATGGTCTGCAATAGTGGGAGGATTAAAGCTATCAACAATTAAATTGTGTGTGCTACTATAAAAACTACTTAACTGATGAAGAATAAAGTCAAAAGGAATCATGGGACCAAAGATTAAAACTAAACTAAAACTAAAACTAAAATTGAAGAGAAACACAAGCCACAAAACCTAACAAGTACCTTTTTGGGGTGCAAGTCAAACAATCTCAACTTACTATTAAGATTGGAAAACCAAGCCTTTTTATTTTACTTGGTTTGTGAGGTGCAGAATTGAAGTGAGAGGATTAACCAAGATTGATCAGTGAGCATGGTGTTGAGAAACAAAACAGAAGCACATGTTTCTTGTAGTTTAACTTAAAAAGTTAAACACCAAGGTAAAGGGAACAGCAAGGGAAAACAGCAGTTGCTTGGTAGACCTTGTGAAAGCAAAAAGAACGGCAAAAGAGCGGGGAAACCCTGGTCCAAAAGTGCTGGCGTAAGCGAGCAAAAGCAAAAAGGTAATTGATTTTGGACTTAATTTAAATCAATCTAGCACATAAATCTATGGTTCAAGAATTTTCCTGGAAACAAAGGTAAGCTTCAAACTTGAAACTAACTGTTAAATAGATAAAATTTAGCTAGTCAAGTAGTGAAAAAGGATGAAATTTTTTGAAAAGCCATTAAGTGGAAATGAACCAAGATAGAGGAATTAAAATTGGTGTCCAGAAAAGAAATACTAGCAGCTAAAATAAAAAGGGAGAATACTGACATCCTGGGCATTTATCATAAGAAAGAAGATGGTAAGCTCATTGGTATGGTAAAATTTCCATCCCTTCACATAATTTATTGATTCCTCTGGCTAAAAGCCATAATGATCCTTCTTAACTCAACTTTTAGCTGTCTTTTCTTTTATTGGAGATGAATTTTTAGTTAGTGTGGACTCTGGGTTGTCTTAGGGGTACTCTTTTCCTTTTTTTGAGTATCCTATTCATTTGAAACTTCTTCATCTTTGAGTTTTTATTTACCCCCCAAAGAAAGTTATTAAGTGTGTTTCACTTGATGGGATGTGACCCAAGGACTTGCACTGTGACACACTTAATTGCTGAGCAAGGCCGTTTGGCCCACCCATGTTAATGTTTTCATCTTGTATTTGTTGTTTGGTCTTCTTATGCAATACCAAAGAATAGTTAAGATTACCTGCAGTAGGAACAGAAGAAGGTTTGTGAACTGGAATCCTGTTAAGGCAGTGACAATGGGATAGATGGTCATCAACCATTGGAACACCTTGGTATGGGTGTTATATCTTCCAAAGCTCCTGGCAAAGTATTTCAATACATAGTAGGTGGAGGTGTATGCAGCAAAAGATATGGTGGAGTAGGAAGACATCAGAGGAGGCCAAAAACTAGCATATAAAGAGTTGAGTTGGTCAGGGTCTTTGTAGTATATTTGGTCCAAACCTTCTGGTGAAGGTCCAAAGGCAGCAGGTCCTTGCTGGTACCCTACAATCCTAAGGCAAGCTGTGAGCACAGCTGTGAAGATGAGATGATTCATCTTTGCTGGTTGGGGATTGAGGATGTGTTTAAACTAGTCTAAAGTTTTGGCTAAGAGTATGATTTAGAATGTAATTTATTGAGGAGGGCATTGCTCTCAATAATAGCACAAGTCATCATTGAGAGGGGATCCTTTATTTATAGATGCTCCCACTGTGCAAAGTTTTGCAAGTGGGAGTAAAAACAGGGGATTGGGTATCTCAAGAGTTTAGATGGGAACACAGTGGGATTGGCTGTTGGGAATTTGGGCAACTATTGTTCTTCTGTTATCTGTGGTTGACTTGGTATTTCTAGGAGGGAGCCAATAATCTTTTGCTGGCCTTGGGTTAGGTGAGGACAAGGATCCATGTTGCTCTTTGGGTCTATTTTTGCCTCAGGTGGCAAGGTTTGGCTGTGGTCTGGGCCCAACCATCTGACCTGGGTCCCAGGTTCCCATTGATTGAGTTCAGAATTTTTGCTTTGGTCTGTAGTTTGGGTTTCATCATATTCTTTAAAACAATTATTATTCTTCAGTCTACTTCCTATGGTCAGGGAATTATTTGATTGGCTGCATGATGGGGTGGTCTCTGATTGGCTGGAGGGGGAGTGGGAACTGGGGCCCAGGTTAGAGGCTGGCAGCAGGCTGGGACCCAGGGAGCAAGCAGATTGGTGGGGGACTGATAGCAGTCTCACTGGCGGCAGGCTGGGGCCTGGGGGCCGCAAGCAGGAGGCTGGTGAGGGGTGCTGGCAGGCGTGGCAGATGCCTGCCTGGATGATAAATTATTCCAGGTGTTCCCAGGTTCTGTTCTTACTTTTATTTTATTTTCACCATTTGGGAGGGAGAAATCTATTTTTATTGGGATTTTTTGGGCTTAAAATTCCCTTCCTACCCTAAATTTGTGCTATGGTGGAAATCTGGTTAATGTCAGGAATATTCCTGAAATCTTAGCACTATCTTTCTTCTTTTTCTTGTATTTTTTTGACTTGTGAATTTTTATGGGGGTGTCATCCCTAGCGCTGTTATACAAGGACCTATATGTGAGACATATCTGAATAAAATCTATTAACTGTAAATATGTGAAATTAATTTTTTGATTTTTAAAGTGATATTTTTTTCAATTGATTTTTTATTATCTTGGGTTTACTAGCTAAAGTTATACAGTAATTCTTAATCCTACTGAGATAAACAAAACATCTCAGTCTAAGAACAAAAACAACTCAGTCTAAAAATGAAATCAAAATCAAGGAATTTATATTAAATTACAATAGATTTGGATCTACTTTGATTTTGCTTTTAGACTGAGTTTTTTTTGTTTTTAGACTGAGAATTTTTGTTTATCTCAACAGGTTTGGAAATTACTGTATGTTTTTTAATCTTTAAATTTGGAGTTTTTAAGAAGGGTTTACTATTTAAAGTTATACTGTTTTTTTCTAGCCTTTCAATTTGGAGTTTTTAAGAAGGATTTACTTGATGCTTTCAGGAGGATACTATTTTTTTAAATATTTTCAAGTGTGGGTTTAAGGGGGGCTTTTATAGTAGTTTTTATGTCAGGATTGTAATTTTCTTAGCTTCCATTTCCAAACTTTTACTTTTGGTTTCCCTTTTGTTCTAAGTGTAATTCTAAACTTTGAAGCTTAAAATATGTTTATTTAAATTTCAAACTTAATACCCAAAGTCCTCATTCTTCCCTATTTTCCCGTCCCACTTTAAACTTGTATATTAAGCTATTTCAAGTTAGTTATAATTTAACGACTTAAATTTTTGTGTCTCTTTCTGCCTGGACTTGATTTTTTGCATTTCAAGCTTCAGGACTGTTTCCCCTCTTATTATTAGGCTTATTTTTTCTTCTTTCTCCTGCACCCTTTGCAACTTTAGGTTGATTTACAGTTGGTTTTTTTCAAAGGCTTAGTCACTTTCAACACTGTGGTTATTCACTTTAGTCTTTTCTAACCATTACTGGTTAAATTAAGGATCATTATGTTTTCCATGGTATCACACTGATAATATCAAATTTTAACCACAAGAGGTTAGCCTTCTTTCCTTTTATTTGAACCATAATTTCAAATTTTAAATAGATACTAAGGGTCTATCACAGTAGCTTTCATAATTCTAGGTATTGTCTATCCAAATTGAAAATCCAAAGGCATAAGGAAAACAGCTCAATATTTAATAGAGTCAAATTGTCTAAAAATCCTTTAAGAGAGAGTGGGTGAAAGCCACTTAATACCAGTTAAAAATATTTGTCTTTTAAGTGGAACTGGTTGAGATAAGTTGTCATAATCTCCAAGTCACATGTTACACTATCATTATGAAAAAAGGATCAGAAAATTGAGCACCAAAGGTTTCTTGACTAATCAGATACATTATAGTTGGCAAGGACTGAAAGCTTAGTTAAGATTGATTTCAGAGGATAGTCATAGAAACAAAAGGCTTAGTTGAGTTTGGTTTATGTGCAGATTTTTATTTCAATCAGCTTGAAAGAGTTGAGTCCTTCCTACAATTTCTAGCAGAACTCTCTGAAATAAAAACATAAATTTATATTTGCTTTTGAAGTTCTAGAATGCATTCTATGTTGTGACTCTTATGCTAATTTCCTCTTAAATTAATTGCTATTGTCTTGTTACCAGCCACTTAGAAAATGTCCCACAAACTTTGTCCCAGAGCTCTGTCAATGATGAGTGCCCCAAGAAGAAATAGAATTAAAGGATACTTCTGTCTCTCAATATCTTGAATTCTATTCTGAAGACCCTTTTCTCCTCTCCCAAACACTGTACCTTGCTGTGTTATGATTAACATTGGCTATTTGCTCAATCCAAATTTTATCTTTGGAAATTTAACTAAATATTATTTTCATCCCCATCTTTGGCTTATCCTTAATGGTTTGCAGATATGAATCTTTATCTCCCAACACTTGGATTTTGGAGGTTACTTTCCTCCATTTATGTCACAGTGTCATAATTTTCAACATCAAGTTGGGATTGTTTGACTTGCATTTCAAAAAGTATTTGTTAGGTTTTGGATCATGATATTTCCTTAATTCTTACTCCATTTCTTTTCTAAACATTTTTTAGTTGAAATTAGCCTTTTCTCATGATTCCTTTAGATTTTTTGTATTATCAATTGTGTAATTTTTATAAAAACATGCAGTCTTTGATTATTGATAGCTCCAACCCTGTTGTTGATTCTGACCAATATCCTAATACTGAAATTATCTTCTTAGACCAGTCTATCATTATTAGAATGTGATTTTACTTTATCTTCCTTGGTTTAATAAACAAATTAAGTCCCCATTTACTTCAATAAGTTATCAAAAGCTTTATTAATGTTACCTTTACAAACCTTACAAAATTTCTCTATTTGACCAACATAAACATGTTAGGCCTTAAGGCACTAGTTTATAACCATCTTCCAAAGATCTATAGACCTTACCCTTTAGGGACTTGCTTTATGATTATTTTGTTTTTTATTTAAATAAGCTTTCTAAAGCTGATTTGATTTGAAAATAAATTGCTAATATTTTTTGGCCAAATTTTAAAGTTGATGGGAAATTGGTCTTATGGTATAATAATCTATAATTCCTTGGGGTTTTAATGGGTTTGATGCTTGGAGCATTCAATCCTTATGGTTTGACGGAAAATCTGCTCCAGAAAAGCCAAAATCATTAAATTGAGGTCCAAAAACATAGTGTTTGGAGCCCCATTTATAAGCTTTCATTGATGAAGCATATTGCTAATGCTAAGCTAATATTAATAATCCAAGAAAATAACTAATATTTTATTATTTTTTATTATAAAATAATGTTTTTAACTTTATTAAATTTTAAATAAATTTAAAAAAATAAAAATGCACAAATTTTAACAGAAATGGTTTTTTTATTAATGTGAATTTAAAGTCAGCTTAAAATTATTAGGGATGACAGAGAGTTTAGTTGTTTTTAATTGGCATTAAATTTCATTTTGTTTTATAGATTTCCTTTCATTTTTCTATGATGAAAAAAGCAAAAAACTAAAATTTAGCCATATGAAGGAAAATAGTCTGAGGAATTTAAAGAAATACTTTTTAGCTTAAGTTAAGTGTATGCAAAACTAAACTAACCAAAAGAAAAATAGGCCATAAAAATTCTAAAAAGAATGAGTTCTGTTATCCAATTTTCTGTCAAAATGATGGGAAATTGGTTGATGGAACATCTTCCTGCCCCATAAAATACATTGTGATGGGTGTGAATTGGCCATAGCACAAAATGTGACCAATTTGGTGACCTTTCAAACTGATGTCCTTACAGGACATTGGTAAAAAATTCTCTCTAATAAAAAGCTCCTTGAAACCATATTTTTTGTTTGGTGCATCCTTTTATGTTTATCATCAGGATTCAGTTGTTGATATCAATATATTATTTAAATAACTGTTTAATGAATGGTCCTTCACCAGTGCTTATTTTAATGGACATGTGGACCTTATCTATGTCAATAAGGGTTGTATTTAGAAATATGGGTTGGTAATAGGGTAGGGACAAGAACAGCAATTGTGTAAACACAGTGTCACAAAACTGTTTTTTGGATGTTTTGGATTGGGTCTGTCAGAAAATCTGTGGACCATGGTATTTTATCATCTGCCAGAGGATATCCTAAGTCTTCTAACATTAGGAAAGTACAGAGAACCTGTGACTTTGGCGTAACCTTTGGCCCGAATATTAGTTGTCATCAGAAGTAGCAAGTCTGACTGGGCCCAAGGCCTGGAGGATTTGGGACGTTCCTTCTTACTTCTGGATATAGGTTCATGTTTTGTCTCTATATTTTACTATAGATAATCATACTGTATGATGTCAGTATTGTCTTCTGCTCCACTAATAATAACCTAAGAGAGGATCACATTAAGAAAATAAGACTTTGATCAATCATCAAGTCAATCAGGAATCATCAGTCTTTTATTCTAATGGACTGGCTTTAAGGCAGCCCACTTCCTGCGTTTTATCTGAGTTAGCTCACAACACTAAAAGAGACTGAAGTAGCATTAGGGCAATACGGCAGGAGGCCCAGCCTTTTTGGGGTGGTTTTGACGGAAGCTTGCTTGATATCTTCCACAGGTCGGTATCCTTTCTGTCTACCCAAGCCACTTCCAGGGCTAGCTAGCCAGTGGTTGGCTACTAGTTCACAGAGATGATTGTTTCACTTAATCAGAGCTACTCTAATACAATAGACTCAAAGCCTTTTATCTTAGTGTTTGTCCTCACGGCCCAGTAAATTTTGGACTCTTCTAGAAGTGTTTCAGATGATGGCCCATATGATGGCCCTTGTTCTAGGATATAATTAAAGTTTAGAATAGTAATTATTGTGGAGCATGTTTGAGGTGATTGTTGAGGTGAACTAATTAATGAGCAGTGATTGCATGTTCTATTAATTAATTGCAATGCATGAATTTGTTAATGTCAGGATATGATTTGGTCATTGATTCATTGATCCTGCAGCCCACAGCCTGCATAGTTCTGTTGAAACCATTTCAAAGAGTGATTGTCAGCTGGCCTGCAAACTGGTTGGATCTGTTAATTAGTCAATATCCCAAAATTCTGACAGGGTCACAAAACATTCTGGGTGGATTTGTGCCGCAATCTTTTGGAGTAGGTCACAATTTGTGCCACACTCCATTGTGTAAGCCACAAAATATAAAAGGAAGGCATTTTCAAATAAGAAACAGATGATTTCACTTTGTGCAAGGCACAGGATGTAAAATTAGATCAAGTTCAGTTGTCAGATCTTATTTTTTAACTTAAATTTATTAAAGCTTTATCTGCCATTATCTCACAATGATAGATTTGATTGTACCACATTTTGCTTTAGATAATTAAAATAAAACACTAATCAAAAAATTTATAAATATATATTTTAATTGAAAGGAATAGATTGCATACTTATGATTAGACACAACACAAAACCACATGAGATTGTGCTTGGTCACATCACAATTCATGCAGATTTGTTTTGTGGACTTTAGGAGCAGGGCACAAACTGCAGCAGTTGAAATTGTGAACTGCCCCTAAAAACACAAAACAAATCTGTATGATTGTGATGTGGCATGAAAGTCACAAAATGATTTGTACCCAACTGTCAAAACCACAAAACCAATTGTGTCGATTTGGTACCTGTCCCAACCCTATTTGGTATTAATTGGATTTTAGAAAAAAATAAACTTTCAATCACTGCTTCAGAAAGAAGGAGATAAATAAAGCCCCAATAATAAGAAGGAACAACTGTTAGCCAGGATATACGCTTGAATGAAAAGTATAAGACTGATGTACTTGGCCTCTATCTCAATCAAGCCTGTGTGACTGTTAATAAGATTTAACCGTGAAAGAGTATTTTCGACAAGGCTTCAATTTGCGGGCTGATACGTCTAGCTCTAGTTCGTCGCTGCAAACTATAGGACAAGTTTATTATGGCTTTAGTTGGTGATAAAATATTCTATTATGCGATTAAATTTGAATGGCTGAATCTAGCTTTACAGTTGGTAAGGCTTGGGTTCATCGTCCATAAAGTCATCCCAAAAATTAATTAGAACACCAGATAATTGTTTCTTACGGATCATAAATTACACGAATGATTAGAGAGCAACTAGGGCACCTTCCAAACTTCCCCATCTTTGATTCTTCCTGTTGATGGAGTTAAAAAAATGTTCCACTATAATACTTACTAATGATATTTCAAATCTATCCCCGCATGGGCCAGGGAGGATAGAGTTTGAGTTCCTATCAAACTCCATATCTTCTATTTCTACTTCGTCATAAAAGGAAGACATATCTGACAATGTAGGTGAGTATTGATTACAAGAAAATAGAATTCAATTTAGTATTTTTGAATTGCGAGCGTTAGCCAGATTAAATAAATATAAATGGGTATTCGAGTAGTTGGAAAAATTCAAAAGCAGCGAACAGGAACTTTTGAGAAAAACGGATTTACTTGAATTTAAATTTACTTATGTGTTGATGCTCTTCTTAACCGCGAATGAAATAGGAATTACAGATATAACACTTAAAATTTGTTTCGACCAAATAGATAAAAAGCAGCAGTAGATAAAAATAATTTAATCAAGATTCAAGTAGAGCATATTAGCAACTTCTTTGAAATATAAAAACTACTTTTTAAGATAGCAATGGGTAAAGCAAGCTTGAAGCCAATAGATAGCTTGGCATTAATTCAAGCATACTTAAACTTGCATTACTTTTTAAATAGGCTCTGGTCCAATTACAGGTTTTACAAAGCCTTTTAGCTTGGGGCTAAGTTCATGTAGTTTCGACCTGTGCAGCCAATCAGACAAAGGCTTGGAGTAGGCTTGTGGATTCCCATCCAAAAATTAAACTTAAAACTAAATTATAAGATCTGAATCAAGTTAGATAGTGCGATAGTGTTAGCCTCGAATTCGAATAAATCTGCTAACGCTATCGGCTAACTATATAAGTGAATTCAGTTCACTTTAAATAAAAAGTTCTTTATCCTATTACTTTATTTTTGGGATGTTGTAGTTCCTCTACAACAGAATCAAGAACCCTGTTTACGATGGTTACTTACATAATTTAGTACAGTATAAACATGGACTGCCACATCATTCATTTCAAGGACAAGGATACACAGCCAAATAACGATATGCTATCAATCAACAAAGTATACCTAAGTATTTTACAAGAAGCACAACTAAATGCCTAACGCAACAATCAAATTCAATGGGGCCTTGCATTGAAGAAGGTGTAAATTTAAGAAATATCCAAGTAAAGAATCACAAACATATTATAAAACTATGGTTTTCCATCTAAGGACAGATATAAAGTTGAATTTAACAAGTATGTGGGAGTGGTGGTGTGCTTCAAAAGAGCAAAGCTGCTACACCAACTTTACCCTTTTACAGCAGCCCACCAATATGGATATCTAGTATCCTATCTGAAGACTTTTCAATAATTTTATTTTTATATCCTTATTTTATTATTTTAATATTAGAAGTTCTGTTTAATGAGTGGTAGACTTTATAGTTTTAGAATAATTAGAGATGGTTGTCAAAACTGCGGGGTCAAGGCATCATCAAAGCTTGGCACAAAATACTCCTTGCCCCTCAGCTCAACCATCTTGGCACCCAGCCAAAAGCGGAAATCAACTCAAATTACCAAACAAGGAAATAAGAACCAATAATATTCTCAACCCAGTGGTAACTCAATTTAGCGCTTCATTTACTAGTAGGATCAAGTACCCCCTGCCTATCCAAATGGATTAATCAGTGAAAACCTTGTTACTCCTAAGAAATTCATCACCTATAATCCCAATATCTCACCAAAGATAACTATCTAGTTTCAAAGTGTCAAAACAGAAGGCTCAACCCGCCAGCAAGGTTCCGAGTAAGTGGGTTTGTGACCCAAGATTTGATTACCCAGCCACTGCAGCCATTAGGAAGACAGCGAATTTCCAAATACAAAAAATGAACAGAAGCTGATCCTCCCCCGGGGGTAGCTTGTTTTTACCGCTTGACTCATTACAAAGGATCAAGCCACCCCTTCAACATACCACAGTGATCAACGCTATCGTGTTCCTGTTATCCACAATTCACAATAACTATATAATAATTATGTCTCAACAAAGGATATTATCTAGTTTCTAAATATTTTCCCCTTGTAACTCTGCTAAAACAGCACAGTTATTGTGACATAAACATTCCCCTGGTAACTAAGTTAAACAGCACAGTTACAGCATGATGGTATTGCAACATCTTTTACTGATCCTCCTTAGAAATAATTTACCCAAAAATAACCAATTACTGAGTAAAAGTTGGTACTAAGATTATATCCAGATGTCACCAAAATCAATCCCAAGGATTTTTCAAACAATCCAACTTTACCAAAACTACTGTTAAAACAGCAGACTTGACTCCACCAGCAAGGGTCTTATGAAGAGGTTTGTGACTCTGCAACCCAACAATCCAGTCACTCAAAGCCAAACTAGGAAGTCAAATCAAATGTCCAAATCCAACAGCATGAACAGATGATGATCCCTTATGGTGGATACCTCAATTTGGCACTTGATTCATTACTGAGATCAGTCTACCCCCTTCATCATCCAACCAA
>QTSX02005327.1:0-46861 GCA_014839935.2 Entomophthora muscae
GTGATACTAGGGAATAGCACCCAGCACCACAGGTGGACATTTCATGTTTGAGGAGTGGGTGCAATATTGAGGTTGAAAACCCCAGTGGGATATTCTAAAGCACATGTCTTGAGCTGTTTCCCAGGAACTTTAACTGGCTCTTCAAAGATTAGAGGGACTTCATATCCCAGAATAGAGAGGTAGCCATCTTTTAAGTTGATTATCCCATTATATTTCCTAAGGAACTGGGTGCCAACTAAGAGATTGTAACTCTCATTTTCCAGGACAACTACTGGCGCAGCTAGGGGAAGCTTGCCAAAACGCATGGGTAGGGCAGAGTACGCCCCTATGGCACAGGTCATAGACAGTCCAGCTGTACCATACAACTGGTGATAATTAAGGTCAGGGGCAAGTTTGAGTTTATTCACTTGCTTGGAGGAGACAATGTTGACTGGCACGCCAGTGTCTAAAACAGCCTTGATCTTCACTTTTTGAATGGATATCTCCACTAGAGTGGTAGTGCAACCAAAGGGTGGAAGGACAGCCAAGATATCTTGAGCATCTGCTAGTTCCTTATCCCACTTCCCAATCATGCATCTTAATCCTGGGAACTCCTTATAAACAGTCTGGAGAGGGAGCAAAACAGATACATTCTTGAAGACAGCATCAGCAACCTCAGCAGCTTCTTCTGACGACTCCACTAGCACAGGGGACCTCTTATCTTGAGTGAGGTAAGGACAAGAGACAATTTCTTTGGCTAGACAAAAGCTTAGCAGTAGTTGTAGTCTTTCTTGAGCGTAATTTATAGGGGACTGTAATGGTTTCAGGAACAGCCAGAACAGAGTACCCATATGCATTGGCGTTGTCAGCATCAGAGTCATCCAGATCAGAGTTGTCAGAGATATTGTGAAGCAAAAGGAGGATAGGAGGAGCCTCATTATCAGCAGGCTTGGCGTCAGATATAGAGGGAGGGAATGAAAGAGACTGGGAAGAATTGTCAACCGTGAGTGTCAGGGCCCAGAGGGTCTTGACTGGTTTCCATCTGACTGAACTTAATATTTAAATCAAACTAAATTAAAACTTTATTTCAAGGCTAACTTAGAATAATTACCAGGGGATTATTGTGAGCAACACCTTTATATACCATTTCATTAGAATCTTTAGAATCTTCTTAAATCTTCTAGACAGTCTTAGGGACTCTGCTGGTGGGATCAGGCTGGGGTTTTGGGGCATCTTCTGAACAGCATGACTCATGTTTCTTTACACAATCCCGCACATCGGGCTTTGCATCCTTGTTTTGTCTTAAAAATTAGCACATATTAACTCTCCTGGTGTTTGGCTTCAAAATGCGTGTTTGGACGTCCAAATCTGTCCAGTGGTTGCTGGGTTATGCTCGAATTAAGATTTGCATCAATTCTTGTGCCTTGGTTGCATATTTTTGTCACTTTGCACTGGTTAGGAAGTTTAGCTGGCGGCCAAACTTTAAAAAGCCATAACTCATTGTCAAGTGCAGCTAGGAGAGTCATCAAACTAGAATTAGAATTTTGGAGAATAGCAAAATTTTCTCAAGGCATTTTTGTAACACAAGATGTGTCAGGGCGTTTCCTGACAGGGAGCGTCTCTGCCTCTAGGTTGACTGTTCTTTTCCCGCTTGCTCTTTCAGATCAGCTCCTTCAACCCGTGGGTTGGTTCAAACTAAAGAATAATGACCTATCTGACCACAGTTGTGGAAACCTTGGCGTCAAAGAGGATTTTACAAGTTCATGGTAAGGATGCAAGGACCACAGGAAGAAGAACCAGAGTTAGAAGTAGCTCAACCTTCCCTAACAACTGCTCCAGAATGGGTAAGGTGCATATCCTGCAACAGCATCTTTATGCTCTTCATAGAGGAAAGCATAGCTTTATGGGTTTTGAAGTGAAGACACAGAAGCTGGTTAACTTTGAGGGCTTGAGCGCAAGCCATGTAAGCTTCATGGGCTGTCAATTGTTTGCTTGTTATCAGTTGTTGTCCTTCCATGTAGAATCTGTCTGCAAACTCAGCTAGTGTCTCTTTAGGCTTAGAAGCAATATGCATGAAGGCGTCCTTCTTTACTTCCAGGCTAAGGTCACCACCAAACTTGTCA
Organism: Entomophthora muscae; assembly: GCA_014839935.2. Taxonomy (NCBI): domain Eukaryota; kingdom Fungi; phylum Entomophthoromycota; class Entomophthoromycetes; order Entomophthorales; family Entomophthoraceae; genus Entomophthora; species Entomophthora muscae. Next base: position 2,103 of record QTSX02005327.1, read on the forward strand.
ATCAGAAGCTGCTTCATATCTTCCCACGTCTCAATGGAGGGCAGCTCAGGCACCACCACCTCCTGGCAAGTTGGATATAGACAGGTCAGAATAAGTTCTTTCTTAACTTTGTCTGAAGCTTGTCTCATGGCAGTTTTGTAGATAGTTAGGAAAGCTGCAATGGTTGAGGTTTTGAGATTAAAGACTTGCTTAAAGGTAGGCTTGAAGTGTCCTTTGGGAGTTGGGCCACAATTGTTGCTTTGAGTATGTTTATACGCGGGAAAACTCTGCCTTGGATTCAGAGGGGGGCTGTCTATCCCATAGCTGATAAACACTCTCTTCAAGAATAGTCAGGGTCTCAACAGCATGGGTACCTGTATCAAAAGCTTGAGTGGTCTGTTGTGCAGTAACATCTAGGCGTTGACCTTGAGTGGTCACTATTGTGGAGAGCTCAGCCAGTCTAGAAGTAAGGGATGGCCCCACTGAGAGGCAAGGGGCGAATCTGTCATTCACAGATTTTATCACGTCATTCATCTCTTGTACATCCCTATCCAGTTCAGTATGGTCCCACTTTAATTGGTCCACCTTGTTAGCTAGGGCAATTAGTTCCCTAGAGCATTGGATTTGAGAAGCTCCTGGTAAGCCAGGGCAGCAACCATCTTCATTGACAACCCCAACTGGGCTAGCAGCAGTTGCCATCATTTCACGTAAGGCGGCAAGTTCTTGCTGTAGCTCCATAACTTGAGCAGTCAACTTAAGCACCTGGGGGTCAGGTTAAGGAGCCTCAGCAGGACATCCTTGACTGCAAGTAGTTGCATGTAGCTCTTGAATAGTGTCCCATATTATTTGCTCTTGATCTGCCAAATCATCAGAGGGGGGAGAGGACAGAACATCTGGCTTGGGCATAGCTAATTCATTCACTTGACTCTGGAGTTTGGCTATAGCAGCAGCAGTGGTAGCTCTCTCTTGATCAAGCTCCACACTGAGTTCATTAAGGCTGTTAACAGCAAAGTATTCTACCTGATGTAGCTGCTCAAAGGAATACATGCTGAATGCATTGAGCTGTTGCACAAGTCTTTCAAAGTTGGTGAGATAAGCGTTTAAGGTGGAATCTACTTGAGTTTGCCAGGGTTGTTCTAGCTGGTTAAACTTGTGTAGACGCTCTCTCACGTATTCAGGGATGTACTGGTGCATTTCTTTGATAGAATTAACCAAAAAGATCTGGGTGGTAACAGATGCACGCTGATTGTTAGATACCAAGGAAAAAAGGGAATGAATCCACTGTTGGTAGGCAGCAAACTGATCCCAGTGATGAGTAACTGCTGCTTGTAGAGACAAGATTTCTTGGACGTGGAGCCCCAACACCATTTGATGGTGGGCCAAGGCAGGCTGCACAAAAGACAATAGTAAGTGCTCAGCGGAGCCAGCTTCTGAGAGGAGGTGTTGTGGAAATTGAGGGGTCACAATTAATTTGTAGTATTCCGCCCAACTGAACTGCAGCTGAAGGTGAGGGATGGCTCCTTCACGGGCTATCCCAAGGGCTACCAACATGACTTGTTCTAAGTCAGGGGTACCCATGGGGTATGCAACTAGGCAGGACCATTCCTGAGGTTCAGTACAGTAGGGACAATAGGCAGGTTGGCAATATCTTCCTCAATAGGAGGACTAGTAATTTCAGGTGAAGTTGGCTCTTGTATAGGCGGAGGCAAAGGACCTGAAAACGTGGATGCAAAAGGGATAACCAAGGGGCTTACAGCCCCTGTAGTGAGCACCATTTTTGTTGTGTTCTGAGGCGCGGCACAGACACACAACAGGAAATCCTAACCTTAGGATTGGATTTGTATTAAGTCTCAGTTAGATGACAGGGAAAGATATGTGTTTACCTTGTGGCCCTGGATGAATAATCTCTACTAGTTGTGGCTAGAGAGAGGCGTGGAAGTACAGAAGACACAAAGAAAAAAATGTGCATAGAACTTGATTTTATTGATGAATAAAAAAATGGAATATATAGTGGTTGGCAGTACCACAAAACACTACCAGGATAGTAGGATCACTTGCCATAAGCATGAGTGGGGCAAGTGAGATGCGCAGAGTCAAGAACCTGAACAATTTTATTTCCCAATCCAGCCATTAACTCATTTTGAGAGGCAAAAGCAAGAGATTTGTCTTCAAAATGGCCCACCAAAGGCAAAATCAAAATATGGTGAATAGCAGGATTCACAACAGTTAGGTAGAAGACACTCAGGTATCTAAGGAAATCAAGCAGATATTAGACTCTGGATTGTTTTCCCCTTCCCAAAGTTATGAGCCTCACCTTTGCTCATCTTGAAGAAGAAGAATGGAGGTCACCACATTGTGATGGACTACCAACAGTTGAATTTATTAACCAAAAAGAATTCTTACCACTTGCCCCATATAGATGATGCGCTCTGCTGTCTGGGAGGCTCTAAATTCTTCCAGCTATGGATTTGGCATCAGGCTACTGGAAAGTTGACCTCTCTCTTGAAGATAGGCAAAAAGCTGCGCTTATCACTTCTGAAGGGCTGATTGAGCCTACCTGCATGTCTCAAGGGCTGTGCAATGCCCCTGCTACCTTACAACATGCCATGAACTCCATTCTTTATGACTTGAAGCTTTTATATGTCCTGGTGTATTTAGATGATATAACTGTCTTCAATGCAACCTTTAATGATCATCTGGCCCATCTAAAAGAAGTTTTCCTAAAAATTTGAGAAACTGGCCTCAAACTAAAACCATCAAAGTGTGCTTTCTTCAGGGAATGTCTTGAATTCTTGGTCCATGAGGTGACCCAGACTGGGATTAGTCCAATAACCAAGAAGGTTGAAGCCATAGACAAGATGCTTCCACCCACCAACCTGCACAAAGTACAAGTCTTTCTGGGTATGATGGGTTACTATATACTTTTTATCCCTGATTTTGATGACACTAGTGAGTCGCCGGTTCAGCTGTTACACAATGTCCCCTTTGAATAGACCACTAGTCAGCAACAGGCCTTTGAGACTCTTAAACAAAAACTCAAAGAGGCTCCCATCTTGGTGTATCCTGGCTATGATAAGGAATTCATCCTCTACACAGATGCTAGCGACCCAGCTATTGGGGCCATCCTAGCTCAACTAGATGATGAGGGAATGGATCATCCTGTAGTGTATACTTCTTGTGTCTTCAACAAACATGAGAAGAACTATAGTGTCACAGAGAAGGAATGCCTTGTTGTAATACATGCGGTCAAAAAACTCCGGCATTAAATTTAGGGTACCCATTTCACTGTGGTCACTGACCACGCCTTGCTCAAGTGGCTGGGGAAGCTCAAAGAATCAGAAGGACGGCTAGCTAGATGGGCCTTTTTCTTAAAGGGCTATGACTTCATCATGCTACATTTTCCTGGAATCCAACACTAAAACGCTGATGGATTGTCCAGAATGCCTATCCTTGCTCTACACCCTGCTGAAGCTGATTGATTATATGAACTGATTGGGTATCCTTCTTCTTGGGAGAACAAGACTGAAGAGATGCAAACTTCTCTGTCTGAGATATCCAAGAACATCCTCATTTGCAACAAACAGCTCTTCAAAAAGGTGAATGATCAATACCTGCCCTATGTACACCCTAGCCTTTGCCTCTTGTTGGTGCTTCAAGCTCATAAGGAGACTGGATATGGAAGCATTGCCAAGACCTATGAATTTCTCCAGAAGAACTATTACTGGGAGAACCTCTGCTTGTTAATTCCAGATGTCATTTCTAGTTGTCATGATTGTCAGCTACAACATTCTTGAGCTGTCTCACACAAGTTCAAATTAGTCCCTCCACAGCACGCCTTTCACACGGTCATTATTGACACTGTAGGGCCTCTATCCTGCTTGCGCTCAGGCTGCAGATTCATCTTGATTACTGTTGATCATTTCAGCAAATGGGTAGAAGCATGCCCCAGCAAGGATATAACTGCTAAAACTACTGCTGCCTTCCTACTGCAAGATGTGTTCTATTGCCATGGCTGCCCTATAGTGTTATTGTCAGACAATGGAACTAACTCCAATGCAAAGCTAGTGACTTCTGTTGTCAAAGCTTTGGGGTCTCACCAATCCTTCTCAGCTCCCTATAACCCTTCCACTAAGGGGACTGTGGAACGTGCTAATTTAACTTTAGTTTCCTTCATGCAGAAATTAACATACTCTGAAGCTGCTAATTAGGACTTGTACCTACCCACTGCTCTCTTTGCCTACCACCTCAGTAAGTATTCTGTCACTGGTTACTCTCCCTTTGGTATGCTGTATGGGCGCAAGGCCATCACTCTGTTGCTTTTTTGGGGGGGCTACTCTCTTCTGACAAGGCCATAGATCCTGATGCCCATATTAAGAACTTGGTTAATTACATAATTGACATCCAGGCCACTGCCTATAACTCTGCGTACAAGAACAAGACGCTAGAGCTCTCTTCTGAAAATGCCAGAGGGTTTCCCCTGCATGAGTTTAACATTGGAGATCAAGTTCTTTACTATCATCATAGAGTGGGAGGACGTGCCCATAAGTTAGATAATTTGTGGGTTAGGCCTTTAGAAGTAACTTTCAAACGTGGTTCAGAGAGCACTGTGAAACTCCTCTCCAGTGGTTGTTTGTTTGCTTGAGTGTATGCCAAGTTTCTCTGCAAGTACTATCCCCCTAAGGCTAATCTAGAAGGGGGCAATGTCATGAATGTCAATATTCAGCTTTCTTGATTTCACCTTTGTTGGGTTATTTTAAGGACAACTCCCTTGCTTTTGCTTTTGCCCCTCAAAATGAGTCTGTTTCCAAAATGGGAAATTCAACTGTTTGGTTTATTGACTCTGCGCAACTCGCTTGCCCTACTTGTGCTTGTGGTAAGTGATCCTATTATGCTATAATTTTTTGTGGTATCACTAAACAATATAAATTCCAATTTATTATTCTCAATGAAATTTAAGTTCTATTAATATTTCTGTCCTTGTTTTTTCAAGTACTTTGACGCCTCTCTCTAGCCACAACTATCAGAGACTTATTATTTAGGACCACAAGTTAATTGGATCGCTTTCCCTGCCAACTAACCAGGACTTAGTACTAATCCAATCCTAAGGTTAGGATTTCCTGATGTGTGTCTGTGCCGCGCCTCAGAACACAACACAGTGATGGGTGACTTCAAACTCACCAGTGTCCTGGTCTATCTGGATGACATTAATGTGTTCTCCCAAACCTTTAATGATCACTTGCAGCACTTGGAGGAAGTCTCCCAGAGGTTACTTGCAGCTAACCTTAAGCTCAAGCCACATAACTGAAATTTCTTCAAGGAACATCTGGAGTTCTTGGGGTTCATCATTAGACAAGATGTACTTCAGCTTGTACCTTTAAAGGTAGAAGCCATTGAGAAAATGAAGAGACCAGCTAATAATTGGGATGTGCAGGTCTTCTTGAGGATGATTGGATACTACTGTTGATTCATCCCAAATTTTGCCTCCCTGGGCAACCCCCTCTTTCAGCTTCTCTGTGCTTGCCACAAATGACAAACTCTTGTTAACAATGCTCATAGAAGAAGCTCAGCTATGGGATTCAAACCCCAAATCCTACAGACTGCCAGCCTACAGGCCCAGCTGCTTGGCTGCCTGCGTTTTTTTGGGCTTGAACCAGAGCCAAATTTGACTTTGGTGAAACTCCTGAGACCTACCAACCTAAAGTTACCTGCACCAATGCCTTTCCTGAAAAAGGATCCTGTTAGTCCCGCCAATGAGAGATCAGGTCTGGTCAGCAATCCTGAGATAACTGGGGTCACCATGGCTGGGGAATTGAAGAAACTTCCCGTGGAATGCAGGCTGCCCAGGGATGACAAATCCTGCAACTCAAAAAGGAATTCAAGTTTTATCATTCCAACCCAGCCAATGAGAGATCCCCCGTGCAGCATGCCACTGAGGGTTGCCAAACCTTGGTAGATGATACCACCCAGCCCAAGGGGGATTAAAAAGGTTATCCCATGGCAGATGGGCATACTTATACCCTGGGCCGCCAGGAAGTTGCACATTGCCATTCTTGCAATAAAGTAACATGAACTTTTGGCTCAACCAGGTTATTCTGTATTTGATTTTAGTTCTATTTCATTTGCAGTCTAACCTCTGCAGCCTTATTCATCACGTCCATCAACCCCAAGAAACCACAGACTGACTGCCTGAACTATATTGTCCACCAGGAACACCCTTTGGCCCAGTAAATTTCACATAACATCCACCCAACCTGGCATATTCAGATTTCACTCTAGAAGAAATCCTGCTTTACAACCCTGAGGCTAGGACTTGAGAGACTGAGATCATTGGCAGAGAAGGGGCCTGGATTACTGCGCCCCCTTTGCTATTCTGAGATAAATATAACTACCTGCCTGCCTACCAAGTTCCAATGACCCTGCCCCTTACCCCCTGACCCAACCACCCTCAGGAATCAGTGGCTGCCAATGAATCCACTTCAATACAGCTATTTAGAGTGATGTACATCACCCTTACTGGGCTCATCACTTCCATGGTTGCCTCCAACAGTTCCTGGGCCATCCTAGGCAAATCCCTATCATATATTGTAAAGTTAGCTCCTATTCTGTGGTGGGCCCTACCTTCTGGGCCTGAGAGACAGCTGCCTGCAAGTTCTCAGGAACCCCCATAGGATGAATACCTGGCAGTGTTGATAAAGAATTTTTCTGGAGTCTAGCGTGCCAATCTGCCTTCAATGCTCTCAAGGGAATACTGACTGCAGCTCTCATACTAGCTTACCCTGACTTTGCCAAGCTGTTTGTGGTTCATAAAGATGCTAGCCTGACTGATATTGGGGGTGTCTTCTCCCAGCTGGACTCTGAGGGACTTGAGCACCCTGTAGGATACTGCTTGCACACACTCAATGTTCACAAGAGGAACTACACTGTCACCAAGCACAAGTTTCTGGCTGTAATATACTTCTACTAACAGTTCAGAGTTTATCTCCATGGGGTACGCTTTAGGTTGTAACAGACCATGCCTCCCTGCAATGGCTGAAGACCCTCAAGGATCTTGAAGGGCGTCTGGAGTTTTGGGTCATTAAACTCCAAGCCTACAACTACAAAATCATTCATCAAGCTGGAGCAGCCCACCAAAATGCTGACTGTCTCTCCTGTCTTCCTACTGTTGCCTTAGTACCCCCCATGGCCAATATTCTCTATGATAAGCTCATGGAGGATCCTTCTTTGTTGAGGGATGAGCCAGTAGAGATACAGATGGATCTCAATAATGTTGCAACCAAGTTTACCTCCTTGCCTGCTAATGTATTTTACAATACACAGGGGGTGCTCAATGAGTCACACCTAGACGTATCTAACAGCATGAAACAATCTGATGGCAATATTTATTTGCAGGCACTTTCTCCTAATTAGGAGCGCTGCTAATCCAACTTTGCTGATCCCTGCACAAGTTATTCCTTGGCTTCAAATCTTACATGGAACCTGCCACTGTGCCACCCCCTGTGGCCTGGTGGCTTTCCATATATGATATATTAGTCACAACATTCTACAATAAAGTAAATCTTATTCTATTCATTCTTGTCCTTTCTATTGGACTGTTGTCTTCCCAAATCAAATACTGAATTATAATTAGTTCAGTTGCAACAGTGATAGCAGTAGTAGATTGACAACCTACCTAAGAGAAAAATTCCTCCAAGAAAGGACAGAGTACAGGCTGTATGGCTACTCCCCATCAAGAAACTTTCCTTCCAATCCCCAAGGGGGATTGCCCCAAAGGATATGTTATCTACCAGGAACAGCTGGTACTTACAAGTGTGTAAAATTGGCTCTGCCTAGGGCAGCGCAACACAAGTGTCACCCCACCTCAATTGGACCTTTTTACAACACATGTTAAACCTCCAGCTTGAGTATTTTGCAGGTGGCTGGGAGGGGGCTGACATTGTTAGCTGGCTCTATTCTACAGAAACTTGTGTTTGCATCTGCCAAGTGCCTGAGCCCATGTGAGTTACCACCACATCTGGGCACTTTACAGGGCATGCTGCAATGTGGTTTACTAACTGGACAAGCCAAGAGCAAGATATCATGTGTGCAACATTCAGGGATACCTCCAAATCCTGTTACAGTGAAACCTTTTCACCCATTGTAGTGGAAACGCCCCTCCTGGTCATCAAACAAACAGGGTCTGTCCCTGAGTATCTTGCAGCTTGACAGCAAGCTCTTGCTGCTACCCCAGAAGTTGTCATCAACAGAAACACCATGTTACTCACTCTTATAGTTAATGGGCTTAAACCCCCATATTTGCAAGTGGATTCCTGTAGGGTGTTGTACTTCCATTGACAACTGCTATAAGGCAATTGTGGAGGCCAATAATCAAGCTTCAATGGGGTTCTGCAGGTCCAACAACACCCCCCTAAGTCTTTTCCTGCACCTGGCAGTGCCCACAATAAGGTGGGCTGCCGCCAATCCTGTCAGCAGGAGAACAGGGCTAAGCGCTCCAACAAAGGGGAGCACCAATTAGCTCAGATTGAGGACCCAGGAAAAGCCTGGGGGCTGTAGATACAAGAGGTTCTGCAACCCTGCTTGGCTCCCACCCCCAATTTCTCATTGCCAAAAACCCCTGCAACTATAATGTACACAATGTTGAGACCCTTGATTTATTCCAGGTCCATAGTAACAACCCTGTCCTCCAAGCAAGTCATTTCTTCAATAAAATCCCCGCTTGGCCTACCCCTTCCGTTCTGTGGGAACACCCATAAACTTTTGGTAGACACTGGGAATAACCACACCATGATCAACCAGGAATTTGCAGATTCCCAACAATTAGACCAAGTGCCAAGCAGATTCAAGGCATTACAAGTAGCTGATTCCTGTAGAGTGACAATCACCCATGAAAAGGTACCCTTCACAGTGAGAATGGAGAATGTCCAGGTTAAGCTCTCTGGGCCAATAATGGCAGGGATCAGCCACAATTTCATTGCTGGACTTGACTGGCTTTAGAACAACTATCCCTATATTGACTGGGAAAGTCTGTAATCACCCTCAACAGAAATGGGGTGGGTTTCCTGATTTACCTCATCAAGATGAGTAAATTACTCCACAACACCGTATTTGTCAGGCTCACAGAAACAGGTACATACAACTTCAAGGGGGGGAACTAGAATTTAACCAGTGCTCAGTTGAAGTCATCCTCTCCAAACCCACAGAAGCCCCTCCCTTGACCACCACACCTCCACTAGAACTTAAAGCACTCCTCAAGGAGTACAAGGACGTCTTTCAGTGAAAAATTAGACCAGTTGCCTCCTCCAAGAGAAATACAGCATGCTGTTCAATTGCAAGGGTTGCTGCCCAAAGCACGCCCCCTTTATTGCTTGAAGTCCAAGAAAGACAAGACTTTCTGTCAATACCTCATGGACGCGCTCAACAAGGGCTTCATCCGCCCCTCCCTCTTACCACACGGGTCTGCAGTCTTCTGTGTAGCTATGAAGGACGGGTACCTTCAATTGATGACTAACTAATGCGCTCTAAACAAAGTGACAGTAAAAAATTTCCCTTACCGCTAATTGACCACCTGTTTGACACACTCACAGGTGCAAAGGTCTTGTCAAGATTGATCTCACTGCAGGGTACAACCAGGTCCGTATTGCACCAGGGGATGAGGCGAAAATTGCCTTCTGCACATGCTATGGGTTGTTTGAGTGCCAGGTCATGAACTTTGGAATGACCAACTCTCCCTCCACATTTGCCATTTTGATGAACAAAGCATTTAAAGATTTGATTGGAAAATGTGTTGTGGTGTACCTTGAAAGCATTATTGTCTTCAGTCAAGATCAAACCACACATCTCCAACACCTTTGTGCTATCCTTGACACCCTTTTTAAAAACCAGCTGAAGACCAAGCCTTCCAAATGCAAATTCCTCAGGTCAGAGGTCTTGTTTCTTGGGCACACCATCTCACCCCAAGGAATAAAGTCCAACCCAGCCAAGATCAAGGCAATCATAAGCATGCCACCCCCACTGATGTGGGTCAGGTGCGTACCTTCTTAGGCATGGTTGCCTATGTGCAAAAGTTTATCCCCAACTGTGGAGAACTAATTGCACTCCTCAATGAGCTCTTGAACAAAAAACAACACTTCCACTGAACAACTGTCAGGAATCAAGCCTTTGAGACGTTGAAGCAGATACTTACAACTGCACCTGTATTGCAATTCCCCAATTGGAACTGCCAGTACAAAATTGGGGCTGATGCCTCTGACAGAGCCATAGGGGCGTGTTAAGGGTGGAAACTGACAAGGGCGTCTTCATCCCTGTGGCTTATAAATCCAGGAGGCTCACCAACTCAGAGCAACACTACCCCATACACAACAAGGAATTAGCGGCAATTATGCACTGTGTCAAGGAATGGTGCTGTTACCTGGAGGGTGCCACCTTTCCACCCTACGTCCCAACAGATCACAAGTTGCTTCAGTACCTTAATACACAGTGTCACTTAATGTGACACCAGGCAGGATGGGTTGAGCACCTGTCCCCCTACTGTAAATTCAGAACCTGAATGTAAAAATGCGGGATTTTCAAATCCTTGGTCCAAATTTTGAATCCCTTGAGCTGATAACTCAACTAACAAAAGACAAAACCCAACAAACAAATGCGGGATACATGAATCAGAAATGCGGGATCCTAATGTACAATTTGAGATTTCCTGTATTTCAAAAAAATCATAGACATCATGTAAAACTTAACAAATCTGAAATTACGGGATTATCAAATCCAAGAACCAAGTTTCAAATCATAATTGCAAGGAATTTGAAATAAATTTAATTTATGGGTGTCTCAAAAAGATGCCAAAGGATCAAGAGTGAATTTGTGCTGATTCTTTTAGGAATCATAGGCATTCTCAAAAATCACCCTATTCCATTTTAGGATGGCTAAAATTAAGATCATAATATTCACAAAATTAACATATATAACAATAAAATTGACTAAAATATACATTCCTCTTCTTGAGCTTAAAATTTTAATAAAAATTTATTATGTCTTCTTTCAATAACAACCAAGTCAATGAGCTGTTCCCTGGCCTTGACAAAATCATGCAGGGCTACGCAGGGTCTCATAACAGTGAAGCCTATGTCTATGGCCACTCCCAATCCACAGGCCCCTCTGCAAGCACTACCCAGGAGTCTGTTCTTTCTTCTGCAACTTCCAGCATGGCCCTGTTTGCCCACCATGCACAGGCAGCTGCCAACCCAAATTCCTTATCAGCAATGGCATCTGGAACCAGCCATTTTAGCCATGGGATCACCCAGAGAGCCCAGGACCCTAAAAAGCCAATCAGATGGCATTGACCAGTTCACAAGATGAACATATTCCTCCCCCAGCCAATCAGCCTGCAAGACACAGAAGAAAATTAATAACTCCAGAGATTGTTCTTGAAATGGTTGAAAAGCAAGGGAAGCTTATGTCCCTTGGGGAAATTGTGGCTGTGATGGGTTTTGCAAAGTCCACTGTGGCTGCAACCCTGCGAGCCCACACCAACTGTGGCCCCCCTTCCAAGAAGACCTCAACTGGTGCCTGTACTTCAACCAAAGATGACACAGCCCATCCCCTTATGATGGCCATTATGGAATGTGACCTGCAGATGCCCCTGGTCCAGGTACGTCTCCAGCTGGGACTCCAAAGCATCTTCACTAACAAAAGAATGGTGAATTTGTGGATGCACAGAGTTGTGGTTGCTGCTAGAATCTTGTCCAATCAAGTTCTCAGTGGCACCATCTTGGTGGACACCAAACCCTACAATTCAACTATTATTAATTTTATTAAAGAAAGGGCATGAGGACTTATAATGACGTAATCTTTTTGTTGTATGCTAAGATATCTGCAAGTATCCAAGATTTTGAAGAGAAGCGTATCCAGTCTGACGTGTACAAGTGCAGCCCAATATTGTACTGTAAATTCAGAACCTGAACGTAAAAAGGCAGGATTGTCAAATCCTTGATCCAAAATTTGAATCACTTTTGCAGGATGGCCTTTTTATAATTAAATTGAATTCTTTGTATTTTTATTTGAATTTTTAAAAATGCGGGAACTCATAGACACTTTGTAAAGTTCAAGTCAAACTGCACATTTCCAATGGACAAAATGAATTAACTGGAATCAGATTTGAAGCGTTCAAATCCATTAGCCATTTTCATTAAGTTTACTATGTTTTTTGAAATTGCAGTATTTTCAAATCCAAGAACCAAATTTCAAATCACTTTTGAATGTCACTAGTAAACTCAGATATTGATTGCAGGAACTGGAATCCAAATTTAATGTACAGTAAGTATATAGGAAACACCAAACCAAATCAAGAAGCTCCACCACAACTAAAATCAAACTGAAAATTCATCTCAATAACCATGTTTAAACACAAAAAGTGATTAAACTTTAAAATCATCCAAACCCAGAAAGTATACAATATTATACACTTCAAATCACGGATATAGAAACTCTGTTACTATTCAAGGTTAAATAAAGAGAAAACAACTACTCACAACTAAACCAATAACTCCAAATAAATACATATTTAATCTAAAGAATATATATATTTTATTTTAATGAACCGTCAATTGCATTCCCAACCACTCCTGCACCAGCCTGCGGGACAGCCTGTCCACAAGGGCGTCCCAGAGGATCCAAGAACAGACCCAGAACCCAACTCAAGGGGTGTCATGCCAATACACAGGCCTCCCAAGGTGTCAGCGCCAGCCAATCACCTCCTGCATCCCAAGCCAGAACTATTATCTTGAATCCTAGGCAGAAGCCCCTCTAAGGCCTGCCACAAAAGACTCCTACACCACAGTCACTGGGAATAATGAGGTTACTTACACCTCCATTGTTTACCCAGTTGTCACCCAGCCCCGCACTCTTGATCCAAGAGTTGCTATTTCCTGCCCCTGCGTCTTTGACACAACCTACAAGCCATTGGCAGCCACTGTTGAGCCATCTGCGTCTATTATGTATTCAATCATTGACAGCACCACTGCAAGTAAGCGTGATCCCACCTTCTACACAAAGGTCTCCGTCCCCTGTGTTGAGCCTGGTAGCCAGGATGCCGTGTTACCTGCCAAGGGCCGGCGTCAGTTACAGATAGTGAGTGTGAAGCTCTCCTCAACTGCTTGAATGGGGGAATGGCAGTTTGGGATATTGCATCCTGATTTGGTGTCACAGCCAGATACATTGCCAACATCAACACCAAGTATGGCAATACCAGGCAAATTGCCAAACCCACCAAGGCAAAAAGACAGCCCACACTCCTTTAGCCTGTTCACATTGACACAATCAAGCAGTGGGTAGCCAAGGATTGTCACCTAGACACACTTACTGTACAATCAATGCTTGCCACAGAGTTCAGGCTTTCTGTTTCCAAAACCCTTGTCTACAAAACAATAGTTGATTTGGGCTTCTTGTGGAAGGTGCTTGGAGTTTCTTTGTACAATAGGAACAGTGAAAAGACCATTGAGGATTGACACATTTATGCCAAGACATATCTGGCACTAAAGGAGACTGGGAATATCCAGTTCTTCTATATCAACAATTGTTGTTTTCCTCCTCACTCAGGTCTAGGCATGGGTGGGTTGAAAAAGGGTCCAAGGACAGCGTAGCCCATTGTGCAGCTGTCTGTTCCCAGACCTATTCCATGGTTGCGCTTCTTTGTCCTTGCGGGTTGGACCAGTATCAGATGATTAAAGGCTCTCATAACAGCAGGACCTTTCCTGATTTTCTCTGAGCTGTCAAGGAGTACCTGCAGATAAATTACAGCGGCACAACCAACATTGTTGTGCTTGATAATGTCAGGCTCCACAAAGTGGATCTGGTTGTGTCCAAATTCCCCCCATCAACAAAAACAGCCACACCTCCAGCCACCAACTTACTGATTGTCCAATGAGACAACTCTTCCTCCCACCATATTCCCTATTCCTGAATCCAATCAAGGAGGTGTTTGGTTGGATCAAGAATAAGGTGCAACAAGGCCTTCCTCAGGACACTGAGGATCTATTGAATATTCTTGAGGTCAACTAATTTGCAGTGCCACCCAATGTGGTGGCGGCTTTTTACAAGCATTCAGAATCCTTCCTCCCTAAAGCCCTGGCCTCTGAGCCAATCAGATAAATGGGTGCTCCGGGTTTTATTTGTTTTTATTTTTATTTATTTTGTTTTTATTAGGACTCAAAATTATTATTTATATTATAATGTGACGTTTGGATGTATTATAGACATTTAAGAATAAGTAAAAAAGGTAAGTAAAATTAATTATACTAGGTATGAAGAATATATTTTTAATATAATGTACTGAATATTATATTGACTGTTGCACTAAAAAATGAATAAATTAAAAAAGATACAAATAAATTAGTTTATTTAAATAATTGTGAATCCTTGATGGTACTTTGGCTTTTTTAAGCCACAAATCAGCCCTTGCGTGTCATTGTCTGACCCTTGTTATTTCAGTGCCACTATAACCACACAACATGGCAACTAATGATTTTCATGTATTGCTTACTAATTAGTACTTAGGACGCGGGTCAAGTATATTGAATATGTTTATGAAATCATATTATAAGGGAAAGGTAATTTGAGTTCTAAATAATCATTTGTTTGAAACATAAGTGGAGCGGGCTCCATTATGTGGATAAACTAAATTCTTGTTGTTTATCTATATGATAAATAAACCTGTATTCAACGAGCTAATAAATAAAAACATTTTTAACTTAATTTTAATATTTGACATGGTTTCAACTTTAACTAATGTCTTTAATATACCAGATATATTAATATTATAATTTACATAATAAAAGTTAAAAAAATATTAAAAGAAAAATTATTTTATATTTGCAAAAGTTAAATATTAAAGTTTAAATATTTTAAATTTAACTTTTTTTATTAAACTGTGATTTATTCTAATATCAAATATTTGATATTAAAAATTTTAATATTGTAATACATATTATTAAAATTTTGATAAAATTTTTAGTTACTAAATTTTTTTAACATTTAAACTTGTAATATTAAAATTTATATAGAAAAATTTTAATAGTACACATTTCAATATTAAAAATATTTAGTATTAAAATATAAAAAATTAAAGAAATTAATTTGCAAGGGGAAGATATTTATTGGGGGGATGCTAACTGCAAAAGGATGTGATTATTCCAGGGAATTATACCCTGAGATTAATTTTTGGCTAATGCATCTAATTAGATCCTTGTACTCTTCTGTACGTAGTTGACAACCCTGGATGTGATTGCTAGAGGGGTGGCGCCCTGTACCCCGGTGGTTGCTGATTGTTTGAAAAAAGGCAGGCAGGTGAGTGAATCAACTAGTAGGTTTTTTTGGGGGGCACATAGTACCTGTATAGTGTTGCCAATTCAAATGAATCATAGAGGACGTGCTCAACTGTCCTGTATCCCCATGGTGTCTTCTGGCGGTCAAGGGCTACACGGCAAATATTCATTTGAATAGGTACATCCTCCAACTTTTTGACATTGGTTTTTAATATGCTTTGGAGGAGAATTCCCAGGTATACCACAACAGAGATTCTTTGCAAGGTATAAATTTTCCAAGAATATGCGTAATTTTTTGAATGTTTGTGCTAACTTATTAATATAGGACAATTGGTTGAACTTGAAAGGGTTCTGGGGGGCGCCTGACTTGAATCAGCCCCCCAGGCCTTGGCAAATAAAATAAATAAAGGTTTAAAATTATTAACAAGGACTGCATCCCAACTTTATTTGATAGTGCCTTAAAAACTTCATTAAAAATTGTGGATTTCAAATATTCATTTCCTATTTGAAAGTCGGTTTTTATTAAATTCTGTTCATATTTGTTGATGTTAGTGAAGGGGAATTGTTGTGTTTTGTATATGTATTCATCAAATTTTAGTTTGATATCCCTGAAAATTTCATTCATTTCCATGATGTTGATAGTTGCTCCTAGTTCATATGCTTCCTTTATTCATGGCAAGCACCCCGCAGGTGGTCAACATTCCCTATCTTGAGCTTTAATATTAAAAAAATTATTCATATTCTGTTGAATTGTTTTATTTATTTGGTTTTTATTTATTTTTTAAAGGGGCCACCAGCAACTGGTAACCCCCGTAAAACCAACTTGGCGTAAAAGCTGCCACTTCTGCAACCTCATCCCCATTCCTGGTGATGACTAAAATAAATATAATTAAAACATAAAAAGACTTACTAATTGTTTCCCCTATGGCCCCCTCAGCCAAAGGCGCCACTTCGGCAAACTTCATGAGTGTTGGCTGCTCATCATTAATTTTCCTTATTTTTCTTGCAACTTGGGCTTCCTCTTGATTTTCATTAGATAAAGTTTCTGTATTTGTGAAGCACTCCTGCTTCTTGCTTATTCTTTGTTTTTGTCTGTTTCCATTTGATTATTTTCCTCTTTATTGGTGTATATTTCCTTTGGAACCTCATTTTCTTCAATTAGTTTGATCTTATTATTTTCTTTGGCCCCCTGCCAGAACTTCCACAAATTGTAGGCTGCATTGTTGAACTTCAGACTTGATAGAATTGTTCCCTGGAGATTTCTGTTTTTTTCTTAATTCTTTTCATCTATAATATTTCCCAATTTATCCAGAGCATCTTCTTTTGACTGGATCAGTGGCTGTCCCTTGTTACCCAGCTTGCCTGTCACTATTTCCCTGATATTTCTTTCTATCTCAACAACATTTTTCAGTATGCTTCTAATTTGTTGATCAAGTTATAGATTGTTGACATATTGTTTGAATTCCATCAAAAAACTGGTTTTTATAGTACTATCTTTAACGTATACATATTTTTCATCATCATTAATAAACTAAAGACAATAAACATAAACATTGGATTGAAATATTGCAATTAGAGTCAACTCTTAATATTTTGATATTATGTGCATAACTCAATTCATTTTGTTTAATAAAATCCATTGTAAACTGTTCTTTTAAATTATAATTTAAAGAAATTGACTAAGTTTATATTAGGGCCATTAACGCTTAGTACAAATATTGAAAATTAGCGCATTTTACAGCCTGTAATTTCACCTATTGATAATAATTCTATAAAATTTTTAGTTGGATTTTGCGAGGTAATAATAATGTAATGTGTTAACAAATTAGTGTTTATTGTCATTAATTGGCTGATTTTCTTTGCTGTGGCAATTGTGCATTTTTGATATTTACACACTAGCTTCATTTGGTTGGCTTCACATCCAATTTCACAGGCAATAGGAAAAGAAGCTGCCACCCCAATCACATCCAGTCTTGGGGTGGAAGCTTGTTTTCCTATTGTCTGTGAGATTGGATGTGAAGCCAACCAATTGGATACTAGTGCATAAATATCAAAAATACACAATTGCCACAGCAAAGAAAATCAGCCAATTAATGACAATAAACACTAATTTGTTAACACATTACATTATTATTACCTCACAAATCCAACTAAAAAGTTTATAGAATTATTATCAATAGGTGAAATTACAGGCTGTAAATTGCACTATGTATTAATATTTGTACTAAATGTTAAAGGCCCTAATATAAACACAATCCATTTAAATAAATTACAATGACAAAAGCCTTGTTTATAATGGATTTTATCAATAAAAATGCATTGAGTTATGCACATAATTTCTAAATATCAAGAGTTGATGTCTAATTGCAATTTTGTAATCCAATATTTATGTTTATTGTCTCTAAATTTATTATGGATGATGAAAAATATGTATGCTCATAATTTTAAGCTATTTGTAAAATGTACAACATTGTATTAATTATGGGAAATGTTGATAATGCAAAAAGAGAGTATTATTAATTATGAATTGAAAGAGAGATATAAATTTTAATCAGTTGTCACAAAGAAAAGATTTATTTACTAATCAAAGGACAGGAAGGGGAGGGAATGGGCAGAATGAACGTTGCCTTCATCTGTGCCTGTGAAAGAGGCGGCATCAGAGATAGTGGGGAGGGAATGGGTGGTTGTTTGGAAGTCAGGGTTGGAAGGCAGGTGGCTTGATGGGGGGTTAGGGAGGCAGGGTTGTTGACTGGGAAGGGGCAGCAAGAGCTGATTGCTTCAATTTCTTAGTTCTTCTTCTGTCACATATACTGGCTTGATAAAACAGATGGACTAGTGTGGGGGAGACAGAGGTCCTTTCTGGACTTAGCACTATCACTTGCATAGAAGATGATAAGATCAAATAAGTCCTGGACAATCGCAGAAGGGAAAAGCCCATACCTCTTATCAAGTTGGGTGCATAGTTTGTTGTAGGTGGCAGGCTTTAGGCGCCTGAGGGCAGAACCAAAAAGAAAAGAGACATACATCTGCAAGATGCATATTGGAGTACTTGATGGGGTAGGACCAGCAGGTTGCCCTGCAGCCCTGATTTCTTGGGTAGGCCATTCCCGCTGCTCCATCTTTGCACTCAGTACAACTGTGTGCACATTGTTTTGTGTGGCCCACTCCTCCAGCATGGCCTTGAGCTCTGTCTAGTAGGCATACTCATCTGCAGTGTTCAATATTGCTGAGTAATAATTGATGCCCAATGGGGAAACTGCCAATAAAACCCCAACAAAATATATAAGATTGGGACACGCTTGTATACATCTGATTATATACACTTTTCTCCATAGTCTTGTGCACTTGCAGATACTTAGCATACAGCAGAAAGATGACGTCATTACGGGCCCTCATTGCCCTTCCTTTGATAAAATTAATAATAGTTGAATTGTAGAGGTCAGTATCCACCAAAATGGGGCCACTGAGAACTTGATTGGACAAGATTCTAGCAGCAACCACAACTCTGTGCATCCATAAATTCACCGTTATTTTGTTGGTGAAGATGCCGTGGAGTCCCAACTGGAGACGTACCTGGACCAGGGGCATCCACAGGTCACATTCTGTAATGGCCATCATAAGAGGATAGGCTTTGTCACCTTTGGTTGAAGTACAGGCAACAGTTGGGGTCTTCTTAGTAGGGAGGCCACAGTTGGCGTGGGCTTGAAGGATTGCAGCCACAGTGAACTTTGCAAACCCCATTGTGGCTGCCTTTTCCCTAAGGGACATAAGCTTCCCTTGCTTTTCAACCATTTTGAGAACAATCTCCAGAGTGATTAGTTTTCTTCTGTGTCTTGCAGACTGATTGGCTGGGGGAGGAATATGTCCATCTTGTGAACTGGTCAATGACATCTGATTGGCTGTTTTGGGGTCCTGGGCTCTCTGGGTGACCCCATGGCTAAAATAGCTGGTTCCAGATGCCATTGCTGATACAGGATTTGGGTTAGCAGCTGCCTGTGCGTGATGGGCAAACAGGGCCATGCTTGAGGACGCAGGAGAAAGAACAGACTCCTGGGTGGGGCCTGCAGAGGGGCCTGCGGGTTGGGAGTGGCCATAGACAGAGGCTTCACTGTTAAGAGACCCTGCGTAGCCCTACATGATTTTGTCAAGGCCAGGGAACAGCTTGTTGAATTAGTTGCTGTTGAAAGAAGACATTATAAATTTTTATTAAAAAATTTTAAACTCACAAAGAGACATGTACATTTTAGTCAATTTTATTTTTGAGTATGTTAATTTTATGAATAGTAGGATCTAAATTTTAGCCATCCTAAATTGGAATAGGGTGGTTTTTGAGAATGCCTATGATTTCTAAAAGAATCAGCACAAATCCACTCTAGATCCTTTGGCATCCTTTTTGAGACACCCATAAATTATATTTATTTCAAATTCCTTACAATTATGATTTGAAACTTGGTTCTGGGATTTGACAATCCCGCAATTTCAGATTTGTTAAGTTTCACATGATGTCTATGATTTGTTTGAAATACAGGAAAACTCAAATTGTACATTAGAATCCCACATTTCTGATTCATGTATCCCATATTTGTTTGTTGGGTTTTGTCTTTTGTTAGTTGAGTTATCTGCTCAAGAGATTCAAAATTTGCCAATTTAAATAAACCAAAAAAAGTCAAATTAAATGGTTAATTTTATTTAATATTTTACTTTTAATACAGCTGAGTTGCCTGCAAAAAAGATTCAAAATTTGGACCAAGGTATTGACAATCCTACATTTTACGTTCAGGTTCTGAATTTACAGTATCAGTTTGTTGGGGTTTTATTGGCAGTTTCCCCATTGGGCATCAATTATTACTTGGCAATATTGAACACTGAAGATGGGTATGCCTATCAGACGGAGCTCAAGGCCATGCTGGAGGAGTGGGCCAACAAAAAACTGTGCACACAGTTGTACTGAGTGCAGAGATGGAGCAGCGGGAATGGGCAACCCAAGAAATCAGGGCTGTGGGGCATACCTGCTGGTCCTACCCCATCAACTACTCTAATATGCATCTTGCAGATGTATGTCTCTTTTCTTTTTAGTTCCGCCCTCAGGCGCCTAAAGCCTGCCACCTACAACAAAATATGCACCCAAATTGTTAAGGGGTATGAGCTTTTCCTTTCCACGTCCGTCCAGGACTTATTTGATCTTATCATCTTCTATGCAAGTGATAGTGCTAAGTCCAGAAAGGACCTCTGTCTCCCCCACACTGGTCCATCTGTTTTATCAAGCCAGTATATGTGACAGAAGAAGAACTAAGAAATTGAAGCAATCAGCTCTTGCTGCCCCTTCCCAGTCAACAACCCTGCCTCCCCAACCCCCCCATCAAGCCACCTGCCTTCCAACCCTGACTTCCAAACAACCACCCATTCCCTCCCCACTATCTCTGATGCCGCCTCTTTCACAGGCACAGATGAAGGCAACGTTCATTCTGCCCATTCCCTCCCCTTCCTGTCCTTTGATTAGTAAATAAATCTTTTCTTTGTGACAACTGATTAAAATTTATATCTCTCTTTCAATTCATAATTAATAATACTCTCTTTTTGCATTATCAACATTTCCCATAATTAATACAATGTTGTACATTTTACAAATAGCTTAAAATTATGAGCATACATATTTTTCATCATCCATAATAAATTTAGAGACAATAAACATAAATATTGGATTACAAAATTGCAATTAGACACAACTCTTGATATTTAGAAATTATGTGCATAACTCAATGCATTTTATTTAATAAAAATCCATTTTAAACTTGCCCTTTTCCATTATAATTTAATAAATGGATTTTGTTTATATTAGAGAGCCATTAACGCTTAGTACAAATACTGAAAATTAGTGCATTTTAAAGCCTGTATATTTACCTATTGGTAATAATTATGTAAACTTTTCAGTCAAATTTTGTGAGTAATAATAATGTCATGTGTTAACAAATTACAGTTTACTGTCATTAATTGGATGATTTTCTTTGCTGTGGCAATTGTGCATTTTCTGATATTTATGCACTAGTATCCAATTGGTTGGCTTCACATCCAATCACACAGGCAATAGGAAAACAAGCTGCCACCCCAATCACATCCAGTCTTGGGGTGGCAGCTTGTTTTCCTATTGCCTATGCAATTAGATGTGAAGCCAACCAATTGGATACTAGTGCGTAAATATCAGAAAATGCACAATTGCCACAGCAAAGAAAATCATCCAATTAATGACAGTAAACTGTAATTTGTTAACACATGACATTATTATTACTCACAAAATCTGACTGAAAAGTTTATAGAATTATTATCAATAGGTGAAATTACAGGCTGTAAAATGCACTAATTTTCAATATTTGTACTAAGCGTTAATAGATCTCTAATATAAACACAGTCAATTTATTTTAATTCTAATGAAAAAGACATAGTTTACAGAGGATTTTATTAAAAAAATGTATTGAGTTATGCACATAATATCAAAATATCAAGCTTTGACATCTAATTGCAATATTCTAACCCAAAGTTACTTTTAATGTCTTTAATTTATTAATGATGAAAAATATGTATGCGTTGAAGATAGTACTATAAAAACCAGTTTTTTTGATGGAATTCAAACAATATGTCAACAATCTATAACTTGATCAACAAATTAGAAGCACACCTGCAAACAGTTGTTGAGATAGAAAGAAATATCAGGGAAATAGTGAGAGGAAAGCTGGGTAACAAGGGCCAGTCACTGATCCATTCAAAAGAAGATGCTCTTGATAAATTGGGAAATATTATAGATAAAAAGAATAAAGAAAAATAAACTTAATCTACAGGGAACAATTTTATCAAGTCTAAAGTTCAACAACATGGACTACAGTTTGTGGAGTTCTGGCAGGGGGCCAAAGAAAACAATAAGATCAAACTAATTGAAGGAACAGAAATTCAAAAGTAAATCAACACCTATGAAGAGGAAACCAACCAAATGGAAACAGATGAAAATGAATCACAAGCAAGAAGCAGAAGCGCTTCAAGAAATACAGAAGCTTTATCAACTGAAAATCAAGAAGAAACACAAGTTGTAAGAAATATAAGAAAAATTAAGCCTAGGAAAATTAATAAAGAGCATCTAACACTCATGAAGTTTGCCAAAGTGATGCCTGTGGCTGAGGGGGCCACAGGGGAAACAATTAGTAAGTCTTTTTATGTTTTACATATATTTATTTTAGTCATCATCAGGAATGGGGATGAGGTTGCGGAAGTGGCAGCTTATACGTCAAGTTGGTTTTATGGGGGTTACCAGTCACTGGTGGCCCATTTAAAAAAAATAAATAAAAAAATAAATAAAAATAATTCAACAGAATATAAATAATTTTTTTAATATTGAACCTCAAGATAGGGAATATTCACCACCTGCGGGGTGCTTGCCATGGATAAGGGAAGTATATGAACTAGGAGCAACTATCAAAATCAAAGAAATAAATGAAATTTTTGGGGATATCAAACTGAACTTTGATGAATACGTATACAAAAGCATTCAACAATTCCCCTTCACAAACATCAACAAATATGAAAAGAATTTAATAAAAACCAACTTATAAATTGGAAATGAATATTTGAAATCCGCAATTTTTAATGAAGTTTTTAAGGCACTATCAAATAAAGTTGGGATGCAGTCCTTGTGAATAATTTTAAACCTTTATTTATTTTATTTGCTGAGGCCTGGGGGGCTGATTCAAGTCAGATGCCCCCCAGGAACCCTCTTCAAGTTCAACCAAACGTCTTATATTAATATGTTAGTACATACATTCAAAAAATTATGCATGTTCTCAGAAAAGTATGCCTTGTAAAGAATCCATGTTGTGTATATCTGGGAATCCTCCTCCACTGCATATTAAAAAACAATGTCAAAAAGTTGTAGGATGCACCTATTCAAATGGATATTTGCCGTGTAGCCCTTGACTGCCAGAAGACACCACGAGGATACAGGACAGTTGAGTATATCCTCTATGATTCATTTGCATTGGCAACGCTATACGGGTACTACGTGCCCCCCCAAAAACCTACTAGTTGATTTGCCACCTGCCTGCCTTTTATCAAACAATCAGCAGCCACTGGGGTACAGGGTGCTACCCCTCTAGCAATTGCATCCAGGGTTGTCCACCACGTACAGAAGAGTACGTGGATTCAATTAGATGCATTAGCTGAAAATTTAATTTTGGGGTATAATTCCCTGGAATAATCACATCACTTTGCAGTTAGCATCCCCCAATAAATATTTTCCCCTTGCAAATTAATTTCTTTAATTTTTTATATTTTAATACTAAATTTTTTTAATATTGTAATATGTACTATTAGAATTTTACTATAAATTTTTTAATATTACATATTCAAATATTTAAAAATTTAGTATCTAAAAGTTAACATTAAAATTTTACTAATCCATATTACAATATTAAAATTTTTAACATCAAATATTTTGATATTGATAATTCAAGATTTTAAAAATTGTTATATTTTGATTATTTAAACTTGAATAGTTTACTT
The DNA here is from genome assembly GCA_014839935.2 of Entomophthora muscae. NCBI lineage: Eukaryota > Fungi > Entomophthoromycota > Entomophthoromycetes > Entomophthorales > Entomophthoraceae > Entomophthora > Entomophthora muscae. The sequence continues at coordinate 25,937 of QTSX02005327.1, forward strand.
TTACGGTTTAGAATTATAATTTTAATTTTAATATTTTAATTTTTTTAAATTTTAGTAAGTAAATTATAATATTAATATATCTAAATATATTATAAGACATTAGTTAAAGTTACAACCATGTCAAATATTAAAATTAAGTTAAAAATGTTTTGATTTACTAGCTTGTCAAGTACGGGTTTTATTTATCACATAGATAAACATCAAGAATTGAATTTATCCACATAATGGAGCCCGCTCCACTTATGTTTCAAACAAATGATTATTTAGAACTCAAATTACCTTTCCCTTGTAATGTGATTTCATAAACATATTCAATATACTTGACCCGCGTCCTAAGTACTAATTAGTAAGCAATACATGAAAATCATTGGTGTCGTGTTGTGTGGTTATAGCGGCACTGAAATAAAAAGGATCAGATGATGACATGCAAGGTCTAATTTGTGGCTTAAAAAAGCCAAAGTACCATCAAGGATTCACAATTATTTAAATAAACTAATTTATTTATATCTTTTTTATTTTATTCATTTGTTAGCACAAAAGCCAATAATAATATTCAGTGTATTAAAATAAAAGTATTTCCATCTTTACTAGTATAATTAATTTTACTTACCTTTTCTATGTATTCTTATATGTCTATAATACAATCAAACGTCACATTATTATATATAAATAATAATTATTGAGTACTAATAAAAAAACTAAATAAAACTAAAACTATATAAAATCCAGGGCGCCCATTTATCTGATTGGCTCAGAGGCCAGGGCTTTAGGGAGAAAGGATTCTGGATGCCTGTAAAAAGCCGCCACCACATCGGGTGGCATTGCAAATTAGTTGACCTCAAGAATATTCAATAGATCCTCAGTGTCCTGAGGAAGGCCTTGTTGCACCTTATTCTTGATCCAACCAAACACCTCCTTGATCGGATTCAGGAATAGGGAATATGGTGGGAGGAAGAGTTGTCTCATTGGACAATCAGTAAGTTGGTGGCTGGAAGTGTAGCTGTTTTTGTTGATGGGGGGAATTTGGACACAACCAGATCCACTTTGTGGAGCCCAACATAATCAAGCACAACAATGTTGGTTGTGCTTCTGTAATTTATCCAAAGGTACTCCTTGACAGCTCGGAGAAAATTGAGAAAGGTCACACTGTTATGAGAGCCTTTAATCATCTGATACTGGTCCAACCTGTGAGGACCAAGAAGCGCAAAGATTGGAATAGGTCTGGGAACGTTCAGCTGCACAATGGGCTACACTGTCCTTGGACCCCTTCTCAACCCACCCATGCCTGACCTGAGTGAGGAGGAAAACAACAATTGTTGATATAGAAGAACTGGATATTCCCAGTCTCCTTTAGTGCCAGATATGTCTTGGCATAAATGTGTCAATCCTCAATGGTCTTTTCACTGTTCCTATTGTGCAAAGAAACTCCAAGCACCTTCCACAAGAAGCCCAAATCAACCATTGCTTTATAAACAAGGGTTTTAGAAACAGAAAGCCCAAACTCTGGGGCAAGCATTGATTGGACAGCAAGTGTGTCCAGGTAGCAATCCTTAGCTACCCACTGCTTGATTGCATCAATATGAACGGGCTGAAGGGGTTTGGGCTGCCGTTTAGCCTTGGTGGATTTGGAAATTTGCCCGGTATTGCCATACTTGGTGTTGATGTTGGCAATGTATCTGGCTGTGACACCAAATTGGGACGCAATATCCCAAACTGATATTCCCTCATTCAAGAAGTTGAGGAGAGCTTCACACTCACTATCTGTCAACCAATGCCAGCCCTTAGCAGGTACCAAGGCATCCTGGCTACCAGGCTTGACACAGGGGACGGGGACCTTTGTGTAGAAGGTGGGATCACGCTTGCTTGTTGTGGCGCCGTCAATGGTTGAATACACAATAGGCGCAGATAGTTCCTTGGTGGTGGCCAATGGCTTGATGATGGTGTCAAAGGCGCTGGGGCAGGAAGTAGCAACTCTTGGGTCAAGAGTGCGGGACCGGTGACAACTGGGTAAACAGTGGAGGTGTAGGTAACCTCAGTGTTCCCGGTGACCCTGGTGTAGGAGACTTTGGTAGCAGGCCTTGAAAGTGGCTTCTGCCTGGGATTCAAGCTGGTAGTTCTGGCTTGGGATGCAGGAGGTGGTTGGCTGGCGCTGACACCTTGGGAGGCCTGTGTACTGGCATGACTCCCATTGAGTTGGGTTCTGGGCCTGTTCTTGGACCCTCTGGGACGCCCTTGTGGACAGGCTGCCCCGCAGGCTGGTGCAGGAGCGGGTTGGGAATGCAATTGACAGTCCATAAAAATAAAATAAAAAATTATATTTTAGATTAAATATGTATTTATTTGGAGTTATTGGTTTAGTTGTGAGTAGTTGTTTTCTCTTGATTTAAGCTTGAATAGTAGCAGAGTTTCTATATCCGTGATTTGAAGTGAATAATATTGTATCCTTTCCAGTTTTAGATGATTTTAAAGTTTAATCACTTTTTATGTCTAATTATGGTTATTGAGATTGAATTTTTCATTTGATTTTAGTTGTGGTGGAGCTTCTTGATTTAGGTTGGTGTTTCCTAGTGTGCTTACTGTACATTAAATTTTTGATTTCAGTTCCTGCAATTAATATCTGGGTTTACTAGTGGCATTCAAAAGTGATTTGAAATTTAGTTCTTGGATTTGAAAATCCCAAAATTTCAAAAAACATAGTAAACTTAATGAAAATGGCTGATGGATTTGAACAATTCAAATCTATTCCAGTTAATTCATTTTGTCTATTGAAAATATGCAGTTTGACTTGAACTTTGCAAAGTGTCTATGAGTTCCTGCATTTTCAAATATTCAAATAAAATACAAAAAAATCAATTTAATTAAAAAAGGCTATCCTGCAAAAGTGATTCAAAATTTGGACCAAGGATTTGACAATCCTTCATTTTTACGTTCAGGTTCTGAATTTACAGTATCAGTTGCGCATTAAATACAAGCCTGGGAAGGAATTTTTCACAGCCAACACCTTCTCCAGATTGTATGTAGCGTGCATCATGGGAGACAATGGCCTAGACCCAGAATGGCCAATACTCTACCTACGTCCTGAGACTACTTGTTACAAAGGTCTTAATTCTGTGACTATTTCCAAGCTGAAGGACAACAAGAACCAGTTCACTACTGACTCTGGTAATGTCTGCCGCTGGGAAGAGACAGGTGAGAAGATGCCTGATATTCCCACCACATAGCAAGGGGATACCATGCTACACTACCACTGCACCTTGGGCAACATCTGAGGACATAACCTCTTCAAAATCATGAAGTGTAAGGTTTGGTGGCCCTGTATGCGCCAATACATCTTGGACCTCTTCAAAGCATGCATGTTGTGTGAAAAGAACACGTCTAAACCAGCCCCTACCAAGTCTGTCCTACCCATCTAAGCTAAGGAAACTCTTTAACAGTGGGCCCTCAACATTGTGGGACCCCTCTCCAAAGACAGAATAGGCAAGAAGTACATCATTACAGCCATCAACTATTTAACTTGTTGGCCAGTAGCGTGGGCAACCACCAACCATACTGCCACCAACATCACTTGCTCATTGGCAAGGATAGTGTGGCCTGCTTTGGGCAGCCCAAAGGTCTCATCACAGATGGTAGACCCAAGCTTGTAGGACACGTCATGAAGGTGTATTGAGCCAAGAATGCTCTCCAACAAGTAGTCACAAATCCCTACCATCTCTAAGCCAGTGAACATGTAGAGCGCAAGAATGATTTGTTGGTCCAGCTGATTGAAAAGCTCTCACAGGAGCACCCCAATACTTCATTAACTGAACACCTGCCCACTGCCCTAACAATCATACAAGCAAGAATTAACAGGGGCACTGGTTTCAGTCCCAGCGCCTTGGCCTTTGGAATTCCTGTCAGTTTGATGGGGGTAGAACAAGGAAAATTACAATCCACTGTTCCCAGGAAACCTCACCTGTAAACTACTCCTTCCCTGAGTCAGTGGCGTGCCAAAGCCTAAGCATTGAACATAAGCAGGTTGAGGGTGGGGAAGAACCTCTTGAGGCAAGATACGCTGTAGGTGACCCCGTCTATGCCCTCAATCCCAATTCAGCTGAATTAGAATCCAACCACTCGGGACCCTTCAAAATAGCCAAAGTCTATGACAACCACATCTACCAACTTGAAGATGCCCAAGGAAACACCAAAAAGCTCCACTATGATTGCTTGCACCCCTGCTGCGTCATCCCCACACAAAATTGTTTGTGCAGACCTTCCCAGATCTTCCTCAGACTCCAATCCTGGTGTCTGACAATGAGAAGGGGTAAGGGGCAGTGTTGCAACCAAGTTTCACTCTTTGCTTGCCAACATATCTTACAATACATAGGGGGCACTTGATGAGTTGCCCCTAGACGTATCTAACAGCATGAATCAATCTGATGGCAATATTTATTTGCAGGCACTTTCTCCTAATTAGGAGCGCTGCTAATTCAACTCTTCTGATCCCTGCACAAGTTATTCCTTGGCTTTGAACCTTACATGGAACCTGCTACTGTGCCACCCCCTGTGGCCTGGTGGCTTTCCCCATATTATATATTAGTCACAACATTCTACAATAAAGTACATCTTATTCTATTCATTCTTGTCCTTTCTATTAGACTGTTGTATTCCCCAATAAAATACTGAACTCTAATTGGTTCAGTTGCAACAAGAAGTTAGCCGTTGACACCAAGGTCTCTAAGGGACAACTCCTGAAGCTTTGTGGAGACTCTTGGCTACCCTATATAGCCCATCCCTACGCATGGACTCAGTGGTGGCCGCTCACAAGACTACTGGTCATGATGGTATACAGAAGACATTAGCCTTGCTACAACAGCATTGCTTCTGGGAAGGAATGTACACAGATTTACTTGAGATACTAGCCACCTGTTATGACTACAACATTGAGAGACCTAAGGTTACCAAGCTCCAACACAAGCTTGTGCACCCCATTTTTGCCTTCCACACAGTGACTATTAACGTAGTAGACCCCTTGCCAGTTACCAACAGTCACAAAAAGTTCATCATTGTGGCTGTTGACCATCTGAATAAATGGGTAGAGGACAATGCAATTCACAACCATTCTGAACTAGTGACAGCCATGTTAATCTTGGAGAACATCATATAGAAACACGGTTGACCCCAGATTCTGCTGACTGACAATGGTACTAATTTCACAAGTAACATCATTTCCTGCCTCAACCAACTGATGGGAATCCATGGGACGCTATCCACCTCTTATCCCCCACAGACAAATGGCATGGTAGAGCGCACTAATGTAGGCCTGGTCCAGATACTCTGGAAGCTCAGCTACTAACATGAGACTGAACGGGATACCTTCCTGCCTGAACCCACCTTTGCATAAATTATTGAATACCATTATGCCACTGGCAAGCCACCCTTACTCTTCTCTATTATTGAAAACCAGGACTTCCCCCTCTACTATATTCCCTGGTAAATCCCAGTCTGGACGTGTCTATAGAGGCATTCCTTAACAAGCTTGTTCAAACCTTTATCTGCTTTCAATTGGAAGCCAACACTGTAAACTTAAACCATAAGTTACAGGATTAGAACAAGCTTCATTCAAACTCCTTCCCTACCCACTTACCTGGTAGGAGACTCAGTATACTTCTTCAATAATAGAGAGTACAGCCGCAAATCCAAAATTGCCTCCCTTTGGAAAGGCCCAGTTCAAGTTATCCAGAAGACTGGCCCCAACTCCTACACCCTTAAGGAGCCCTATTCTGGGCAATCAATAACTAGAGTACATGCTCAGTATATGTATGCTACTCCTAGTGACCAATAGTAATCTCCAATGAGGAAAACAACCCAAAAAAAAGTCCAACTAAAAAATTACATGGGTTGTTGTCCTATTTGCAATAGTGATACACCAAAGTATGAGGAATAAGAATGAAAAAATATGTTTATTGGATACTGACAAGACTCTTCCAATACTGCACCAACTGTTCTACCACCTGAATGGCAGCCAGGAAACACAACTGGTTGCCTACAGATCTGTGAAGCCAATGACCAAGGATTGGGCAACATACCCCATCCAAACAAGAGACACTATTGACCCCAATGTCCACATGAAAGGTGGCCCCCAATAAGATACAATCTCACATGAGACTCTTGAAAAGGGCATATTCTACTGGGACCTGAACACCCACCCTGTAGAACACCAAAAAGGCCCACTCAAGGAAAACCACATGTTCTCCTCCCTCTTGGAGTTACAATGATTGGTCCCCCAAAGGACAAGGTTACCAGCTATCACCATTGACACCAGATGAGCAGTACCCTCCACTGTGTACAACTTCAACACTTCCTAGAAGGCTTGCCAAAGACGCTGCTCAAATTTATCAGAGGTTTTCTAACTGACTGGTTGGGCCTCTGTAACCCCAGGTGTTGCCAAGGCAAAGAACTGATTTCCCAATAGTGGATACAGTTCCCTGCTGCAAGGCTGATAGCACCTGATTATTGAGGTGGAATTCCTTCAGCTGAGTCCCCAATTAGTCTTCTGCAGCCCACATGGAGAACCACTAATGAACGCTATTACCCTTTTGCATCCCAGTCCCTGTCACCTCTCTGGGCTCACTCAAGGCTAGAAAAGAGTAGCAAATAATTGATCTGTCCAACTAAGACCAACTGAGGAACCTGTAGCTGATCTAATTGAACCCCCAAGTCTATATAACTGTCATTCACACCATGAAAGACTACATGCTTCTCTGTTGCCTCTCCACCTCCACTGACCTGATACTCTTGTGCCTCTTGGGGATTACTATTTACACCTTCTTCAAGGCCCTTCTTGTAAATCTTCTGGAATGACTTTTCACCATGTCTGTCCTCTTGAGATGACAAGCCTTTAAACCCTGTTGTCTAATACAGTAGAGGGAAACACTGCAGATCTTAAGGGATTTGACATTCCAGATTCCACTTAGGATCCGGAACAATGAAACACTTGCGCAATTGTCCTATTATGACATAAATCTACACAGGTTAAATACGTTTTAAATGCCTAAAAAACAGGTATTTGAAGTGTATTTAGATTGTGCATTGAGTGCAGGCTTTTCTTCTGAGGTTAATAATAAGATGATGCAATTAGTGCCACTTGCCTTCATTAGCAAGGCATGTGAAACTGGTTATTTTCTTGTGCAGCTCTTTCTGGTGGGCCTTTTCCCTCTCCTCCTTTTGGCAAGTCCTTTGGTCTGTGCCTCCTTCCCTCTGGTGGTGATTTCATCACCCCCTACTATATTAACACACCCTATCAAATAAAATACCAGTTTTGTCTTTATATCTTTTATTCTTCTGTCAGCACCAGACTGTTGCTATACCAGACAAAGGTATAGTATTAAGAGTGAGAATTACTGACCAACTATTTGTAGAATTAAGCAACCACTGCCACATTTTATGACAGTCTGTAAAAGAACCTTTGATAGACCTTCTAAAAGTTTATGATTTGTGATAAAGGGAGTCATAGAATTAACAAATCCATAGCAAACTATATATAATAAGGTGTTGGATAATGACTTGTTAGTAACTATTTTTTGGTAAATTTTTCTTTATTGTGGAAATTCTTGGAGGGAACAAGGGGATAGCCTGTTAGTAACTAGTGGTATATCAATATCAGGTATTATCCAGGGGAATACCTGCACATGAAAGAGGGAGGTCTACCCTTCATGGAAAAATGTCAACACCAAGATGAATGCTTGCTGTCTGACTAGTTCCATTTCAAGATTTAACAAAAAACAAATTTAAAAAATCTTGTAGATTCAAAGTAATTTAGTCAACAAAAATGAACAAGCAAAAGAGTGGGGGAGAACCCTGAGTAAATTACTAAGGTTAAAGAAAAGTACTAAGGTTTAGAAACTAAGCTTAAAGAAATCACTAAGATAAGTAAATTTTGGTGTAGGGTAAACCACTTAAAATTTAAGCTTAGAGTTTACTTTTTATGGGTGCTTTATTTATAACTGGTGGTGGAAAATAATGTGGGGATCTGACTGAACACCAGGGCTTGAGAACCCAAATCATAGTGATAGTCATGGAGTTTGGGGGAAAGTAAAGAGGAGGAAAATTATATGAGAGAACCAAAAGTTCTGCAGAAGCAGCCAAAAAAAACAACATCTGGGTAAGCAAATGAGTGAAAAATAGATCACTTACTTTAAAATAGGATTTTGTATAAAAAATAATAGAATCAAACCACGCGCAAACTGTGAAAGCAAAAAGAAGCAAAGCCAGAGGTAGCAAACTGGATTTTTTCTAAAATACTAATTAATTTCTTTGATTTAAGAATTTAAATATTAGAATAGACTAATAAACAAGCTTTAAAAAGCATTCACATTGGGGCTGGGCGTGACATAAAAACAACTACAACAGTTCACAGGAAACCATATATTTTAACATGCTCTCAAACCCCCTTACATACAACCCAGCTGTAAAGAATTGTTGACCAGGGCTTTAAAGAGCTTAATTTATTGGATCAGTTATAAGAAATTTAATTAATCTCAATAATTGATATGATTAATTATACATCAAATTATGCACACAATCAAAGTACCATGACATCAGTAATTAGGATTATGGCTGTGAGGCACCAGTGTTGTTATTTCCAAGCGCCAGTGTGCCAGCCAATAAGATTAATAGTGCCAAGGCGCCAGACTTGATAAAAAAACCATTATTTTTCTAATAGTTGAAAATTCCAATTGGATAATTTGGTGCACCTCAATTACCAGCAACAAACTCACCCTGGGGAAACTAAAATTGGCAATAAGAATTTGTATTATGAAGATTTAAATATAAGAGGCAATTACACCCCATTCAGGATAATAGCTTAAAATTATAGTAGAGGGTACCCTTTTGCTAGTCAAAGTTCATAGTGCAGGTGATCAAATATGGGAAGTCTTCCCTTTATTTACCACTGCTGCAGGGCTATCACAGGGTGCTCAAATGTCCTAGAAGACATTGCCAGCAATAGTTAGAGATACAATAAATCCTCTATATAAGATGTTGGTCAAATTCATCTGGGGACCTGGTTCTTTCACTTCCCTACTGTTGTAAATGCCCATATTCACACTCTTTTGATTTCACCTTTGGTGGGTTCTTTTGAGGACAAGTATCTTGCTTTTGCCCCTCAAAATGACTTGATTTCCGGAGATAAAAATAAAGCTGTTTGTATTCCTTGCCCTGCACAACTCACTTGCCACACTCATACCTGTGGCAAATGATCCTACTATCTCTATACCATTTTGTGTAACATCAAACAGTATATATTCTATTTTGCTATCATCAATGTTGCAACATCTTTGATTACTCCCTCTTGGGAAAGTAATTCCCTGAGTAACTCCCCAAATGATTCCCCAAATAATCATTAAGTTGGTGGCACTCTTATCATTTGCCCATCTATGAAGGGGATCAAACATTTTGAGTCCTAAGTAGAACACTACTTGGACAAGCCTCATGACTTCCCTGACGTACAGGGACAGTATGTGGCTTCTCATGATACTATATAATACTCTAAACTCATATCCAATAAAGTATCATTTTCTTCTTAATTTTCCCATTTATTTTGTTTATTATACTTTACATAAGTAAATACTTGACTGTGGTAGCACAGGTAGGTTATCCACACCTACACAACTTAAAGGAAAAATCCCTTCAAAGAAAAGAACCCAGCAGATGTTGCTCTCCATTGGCCGGAGACAATACAAAGAAGGTCAGGCCTTCCCCATGGGATTTACTGTCTTTAACAATATCCTTGTACCAACCAAACAGTACAACTTCCTCAGTACATAAGAAGTCCTGAATCCACCTCCAATCCCAGACACTACCAAAACACCCAACATTGCATTACAACTTCTACACACAGCAGAAATTGAAACGTTATCAGGATTACAGCGTAAAAATGCCAACTTCTAGATTCAAAGCACCCAAAATAAGTTTAAACAAGTAGGCTACCCCTGAAAACTCTGGGCAGGTGAAATTTATTTATGTGTTACTGGGGCTGCCTCAAAATTTTCAAGCAAATGGTTTGATCAACACCCTGGTCACAACAAAGAATGGGATATGCTCAAGAACACATTCCTAGAAATATTGCCATAAAGGACTCTGACGTTATGATCATGATAGAACTCAGAACCTTTAAAATGACAGGAACTAGTGAGGAGTACATTGCAGCCTATTAAGACATACATGGTTGAGCTCCTAACACCATCAACTTTGATGAGACTGGACCACAACTGGACTTCTAAAATGACCTCCCTATGCACATTAGATGTCAGTTTGACATGACCTGCTGCAAGAACCTCAAAGATGTATTCCTAGAGGGAAAATGTGCAGCTCAAAAATCTGACAACCTGCATGTAACCAACAAGCAAAAAGAGAGTCCCACAGCAAAGAAGGACCCTTGACCCAACAAGCAAAACAACCAAGCTAATAGCCCCCATCCTTGATGCAGAAACTATACAACTTAGGCTAATCAGATGAGTAATGATAACACAACCAAGGAGGGAAAAGCTTAAAGAAGTGCTTAGGCAAGCCACTCTCTCCCACCTTGCAAGACTTGTACAGGGACCAGGATGCGGACTCAATTATCATGATCCAAGTACCCTCCAGCAATCCTATACTGTTTGCTGCCCAAAATGGAAAAAACTTCTCGCTTATCCTTTCTGTTTTTGCAGATATCAGGGCACAGAACTGTTCAACACTGGAGAAGACTGATCCCTCATCTAAAAAAGATTTACCAACCTCATGAAACTACCCACAGTCCAAAATATGCCAAGAGAGTTGTCATGGCAGACAGCAGGAGCACACCAGTCACCAGAGAGGCAAAATATTTCTGGGCCCAAATAAGGGATATACAGACTACCCTTAGTGATCCAATCATACTAATCCCCAAATACAATGTAGTACTTGGTCTAGATTGAATGAGAAAGACCAAACCTCACATTAACTAGGATAGTGCTACCCTCACCATACAGCATGGAGAGGTTCACCATCACATGTATCCAACCCACCTTGACACATTCATGAGAGACCATGTGTTTGTAAAGTTCACAGAATCACAGAAGAAAAAATTACCATAGCAAAATTAATTAGAACACCTTCACATATGAGATTATTCACTTAAAAAATGTAGAGACCTCACTATAGCAAGACCCAATTCAACAACAGCTATTCCAAGAATTCCCTTCTGTTTTCCAAGAAAAGGTACCAGGACTAATGCCTGACTGGGAAATCCAAGATGAAATTGATCTCACAGGAAGTGTGCCAAAAGCACATCTTATCTACTGCCTAACACCACAAGAAGATGATGTTCTAAATGCCTACCTGGACAAGGCCCTTGAAAAAGGACTCATACAGCCATCCAAAAAAATTTGACATGGCTTTCTTTTTTTGTGGCAAAAAAAGATGGAGAACTATACCTGGTCACTGATTACAGGGCACTCAAATAGATCAAAATTAAGAACAGGTATCCCCTTCCCCTGATTGATGACCTTTTTGACGCCCTGGGGGGTCCCAGTTCTTCACAAAAATTAATTTAACAGTGTTGTATAATCAAATACACGTTAAACCAGATGATATCCCTAAAACAGTGTTTCAAAATAAGTATGGCTTGTTTGGATGAGTTATCCTCAACTTTTGACAATTAAAAGAACAAATGGTCACTGCTCCTATCTTACAATATCCAAATATTGATGGAGTGTGCAAATTAGAAGCTGAAATATCTGATTACACAATGGGAGGAGTACTCTGAATTCAAAATGAAGAAAAATACTTCCTCCTTGTAGGATATGAATTAAGAAAGCTGTCTGACAGTGAGCAAATATACCTGATACATAACAAAGAACTGGTAGTTATTGTACACTGTCTAATGAAGTGGAGATGTTATCTGGAAGGTTCACAAATATTCAAAGTGCTAACCAACCACAATTAATTGGTATTCTTTAAGACTCAACAATACATATCTAGACAACAAGCTGAATGGATGGGCTTCATACAGAGGTACCCCATGATAATCAAATATAACCAGGCAAGGAATTTCTTACCGCAGATGCCCTGTCAAGGCTATACTGTAAACACCCCCATGCACTGATAGAGACCCCAATTGAACCATGTTAATAATGGGGAATCTCTAAGAGGGGTTCCCACCTGGTACACTAATGGAAATCCAAGAGAAAGTCCTCAAGAACAAACATCTGTTCAAAAAAGTACATGGTACTCTACACCGCATACTACCAAGCAGAAATACTGTACTCTATGTCCCACCAACACAAAAGATTGACACAATCCTCCAGTATCACAGAGACCTGAGACACACCCATAGCAGGAACTTGCATGAATATCTCATTACACACTACTGGTGGCCCAACATTTTGGATGACATCAAGGAAGTACTAGACCAGTACAAAATCATGTGAAAAGTATGCCCCCTCCAAGGAACCCCCAAGTCAGTAATACCAGTATCAATTACACAGCCTTTCAAAGTGTGGCCACTGGATATTGTGGGACCAATGCCCGGCAATAACAAAGGCAAAAAGTACATTATTACAGCTATTAACTATGCAACTAGGTGACCTGTGGCACAAGCCACAAAAGAACACAAAGGCAATAATGTGAGGCATTTATTGGGAAAGAAATCATAGCTAAGTTTTGGAAACCTGACCTCCTGATCACCAATGGAGGAACTGATCCTAAATATATCAACACCAATATCTACCTTGCCAAGAATGGAATAAAGCACATCATAGCCAGTCCATATTGCCCACAAGCAAACATAAGAGTTGAAAGACTATATGGTTCCCTTGTGGAAGCTCTCAGTAAACTTTCTGCCAAAAATCTAAAAGCCTAGGTTGACATGTTGCCAACTTCACTTATGGTGTGCAGAACACAGGTTAACCGCAATACAGGCAAAAGCCTGTATGAACTTGTCTATGGACATAGCCTACCATTGTTAGCACTACATCAGGACCACAAGTACCTCTGCCTAATAAAGTGCCAGGCAAAAATGACCCCAACATACAGTGCACCAGGAAGGACCAAGAAGATAAGGAAAAAGAAAGGGTTGAGAGGGAAGCAATCCCATTACAACAGGAATAATTCCAAGTTGGGAACAAGATCTGGGTCATTAATCACAACATGCACAAATTAAAACCAGGACTATGTGGGCCAGGCATTGTCCTGGAAGTCAAACCCAACAATACCTACCTCATCAAAGTAATTGGTGCCCAAACTGAACTGAAACACATGCACTATGACCAACTCTGCTTGTAAAAAGCAAGAACAGCACAACATAACTCTTGACTACCTGTTCTCAATGCCAAACTGGATCAATAACAAGCTTAAATACCATATAACCCTAAGAAAATCCATAAATCTACGCTTTCTAGCACCCCAGGGGGGATGTTGCATCATCTACAGTTACTCCCTCTTGAGAAAATCATTCCCTAAGAAATTCCACAATTAATAAATAATTGGTGGCACTCTTATCAGATGTCATCTTATATGGGGATCAAACATTTTAAATACTAAATGGAACATTACACAGAAAAGCCTCATGGCTACCATTTTTTAAAACAAAAAATTGCTTTATTGGGGGGAAGTTGGGGGATATTCATCTGGGAGTGCCTGTGCCTCATGACTACCATGATGTAAATATACAGTATGGGGATTTTCATGATACTATATAATCCTCTACTTTCTTAACAAATAAAGCATCATTTTCTTCTCATTTTTATCCTTTATCTTGTTTATTATACTTCCAAGAAGTATATAATCAACACTTTTTTATAATGGAGGTAGTAAATCAGCACACTGCTAATTTAATTTTAACTATTTCAAATTTTAAGGTAAATTCTTACCAACTTTTAAATTATTACTCCCATTAAGTGTTTTCAAATATTGATATATCTTTGGTTACTACTAGGAACTTAGGGAACCCTGTGAGATTAGCTGATTGACCATAACATATCAGTCTATTCATTGTACCCAGGCCCTTGCCATTATACACTGTATAGCTGCTAGCATATCAATATAACAGTGTTGATTACACCCCATACAATTTCAGCTGATAATACCCAATGAAGTCTGCAAGCCTTTTTGATTAGAGTTTACTTCAGCCCCACTAGTATCCAAGGGAGGTGCAGATAGTTGATTGTGCCTAGATAGATTAAATCTCCCTCAAAGTACCAATTTTCATTGCAATTACACGCTGTGCAATTCCTGACTCAATGTCAAATTTAATTAACTGTTATATGATGTATAGTCCTTATCTCATATAGTCAACTATTGAGTCAAAAATATGGGATGTCCTATTATTAAGCCCTGATTGTGATCCTAGGAAAAGAGAACATTTTCAAAGCAACGAGTTTGACCCCCAGTAAGGTTCCGCCCAAACGTTTCCATGACCTGCAACCCAACTCTCCCATAACCTGAAGCCAAATGCAGAAGTCAACTCAAATTAACAAATCCAGCAAAAAGACCCAGTGATTATTCCAGTACAGTGAAAAGCTCAATTTAACGCTTGACTCATTATAAGGATCAAGCCACCTCCTGTTCAATCTAGCCAATTGATCTTCACAATCATGTTCCTGTTAACACAATTCACCCCCAAATATATAGAATCAATATCTCAATAAAGAATATTATCTAGTTGTTAATTATTTACCCCTTGTAACTCTGCTAAAACAGCACAGCTACAGCAAATTCTCCTTTTCATTTTAAGTAAACAGAAGGATAGATTTTAAATAACTGTAAAACATCCCCCAAGGAGCAGCATAACTCACCAGTATCACATGAGGTGTGCAAGGGAACAGCCAATTGGATGAAACAGAAACAGAAAAAACAGAGCCATTTGTGTGGATAGCCATTGGGAACTGTCTGGAAATTTATGCTATGGGCTGTCAAAGTATAAATAGCTAGAGACACCCTGAAACCAAGAAAAGAAGTTTTTAGTTACCTGAATAGATTGCAGCTGCTGGCTAGATCATGTTTCAGTTTTCAATAAAGTAAACATTTACATTTTCACTTCTACTTTATTGTCTGTAGTGTCCTTTTTACATAAGACAGATAGAGTTAAATAAATTGGGAAGGCTAAAAAAGTTGTTATAATTTTTTTAGCTTTATACTCCCAAGCAAGTCCTAAGATTGCTTCACAAAAACCATGTTTTACCTTCTTATTCTGGGTATATTAGAAACTTTATATCCTCATGTAGCAAATTATAAGCTTTTAGCTATTTTCTTCAAAGTCATATACAGACAGTTCCTACTTTTTTATGCCTATTAAACCTTAATAAAGTTGCTTTATATGTCTTTATATATAACATTGCCCCATATTTGATGTTGTGTACTTGGGTGTGGCCAAGATACACAGCAGGAAATTCCAACAGCAGGATTAGGTTTGAACTAAGCCAGAGGTTAGTCTTCAGGGATAGATAAGATATTTATCTTAAGGCTCTAGCAATGATAATTAACTTAAATCTCCTCTAGGTGTGACCAGGAAGATGGTGCCAAAGTACAATAAAAATCACAAAGAGAAATTTTAATAGAACTTAATTTTATTGGAGGAATCAAATGATTCTTATATGGTAATTGGTTATCACAAAACAGTAGAAGGACAAATATATCACAGGTCACTCTTGTAAATGAGTTGAGAATCAATTGTGTCACCATAAATTAATGTGAACAAGATCATAACCTTTTATAGGTTGATGCCTGTTTTTAAAGGGGAAAGGAAATTTAAGTACTTCACACTCAAATTGCGGTGCTTCCAAAGGCAAATCAGAAGTGCATTAATTTTGAGGCTCACCGTATTGGACAAAGCCTTAAAGTTATAAATGCACTCTTTTTACTGTATGTATTAACATATTTGATTTATTGGATAACTTCTATCCAAATACAGACATTCAGAATGTTGAAACAGCAGGGTCAACCTGAAAACAAGGTTCTGACTAAGCGGGTTTGCAACCTGCAATCTGACTTTCCAGTGACACATAGCCAAATGAAGAAGCCAACTCAAATTTCCAGAAATAGCAACATGAGCAAATGACAATACCTAAAGATGATATCTTGATTCAGCACTTGACTCAATATCTAGATCAAGCCACCCCCTAACCATCCAACCAATTAATCATCATAATCATGTTCTTACTATCCATGATTCACTCATACTATATAGTTCCATAATCTCAATAAAGATAATTATCTAGTCTCTACATATTTTTTCCCTTGTAATCTTGCTAAAACAGCACAGTTACAACATTGATAGCACAGTTATCCTCTTCATCCTACCTTTCCCTTCAAAATTCTGCCTGTTACCCATACTTGCCACAATCAACAAATATACAAAAGAATCATGTCTGGCCTCTCTGTGGACTGGACGCCCTACACACCAGGGACCAATATACCAGAAGAGTACATAATTTACCAGAACATGGTGATGCCAGTCCCTGCCTTAAATGCCTTATCAGATCAGGGGTTTTTCTAAAGCCCTACTGCCATAGCCCAAGTTGTTGAAAAAAGTATCATGCCCACCCACGTAGCCCAACGTCTGCACAGTGCTGCCTTGGAATTATTTTCAGGAGAAAATCACAACAACACCACTGCATGAATTCAATCTGCCCAAAGCAAGCTGGCCCAAATGGAATGCCCACAAAGAATCTGGATTGCAGGAATCTCCATCTAATTGACTCATAACGCTGATATCTTGTGCAATAAGTGGCATGAAGAACACACTGTAAAGGATTGGTATACCTTCAAACAAGACTTATTGGTAAGATTTGTGCTTAAAGACACCAAGCTCATGATCATATGTCAAATAAAGAACTTAACCCAGACAGGCACTGTGAAGAAACTCACCTGCGTCTACTAGGAACTCCAAATACACGCACCCTCTTGTTGCAACTGAACTAATGAGGATTCAGTGTTTGAAATTGGGGAAGACAACAGTCCAATAGAAAGGACAGAATGATAAGAATAAGGTATTGTTTATTGAAGAATATTGTGATTAATATACCATATGGGGAAAGCCACAAGGCCACAAGGGGGTGGCATAGTGATGAGTTCCATGTAAGGTTTGAAGCCAAGGAATAACTTGTGCGGGGATCAGCAAGTCAAATTGGTAGTGTTCCTAATTAGGATGAAGTACTCACTATTTTACATTGCCATCAGATTGGTCCATGTCATTAGATACAGCAAGGGGCAACTTGTTGAGCGCCCCCTGTGTATTGTAAAATACGATAGCAGGCAAGTCTGGAAACTTGGTTGCAACACTATGACATGGCTTTTGACACCCCAGCTACCCATCTCATGTACTACAACGCACTCAAGTTGCATGTAATGAGACACATGAACCTGGATCAATTGACCAATCTACAGAGTCTGTATTGCAAAGCAGAGAAAGCAGAACAAACGTCCAACACTCTCCACAAGGCGCAAACCAGAAAATAAGATAAACCCAAAGACTCTCATCCAGCTGGGCATTCCAATTGACCACCCCCTGGGAGCAAAGGAAGCAGCACAAACCATAAACCTGCAGGTTCAAATGGACATGGAAACAGGAACAGTGGACATTCAAATTGTACCTATTTCTGTATCACTGCCACACAAAGTAACCAAGACAAGAGAAAAGCCCAGGGAGAGCATTAAGCAATCCAAGCTCTCCCTGCACAACTCCTGGCTTGCCATATGATGAATATCAACCTGAGGACGTGGAACAGTGTCCAATGATCCAAGTGCCCTCAGAGGACCTGGTACTTTACACCATTGCCAGACACCCCAATAAACTGATGTCCTACCCTTTCTTCTTTTGCAGTTGCACAGGCTCAGCACTCCTGGATTTGGGTGCAGATCAAACCCTAGTTAACAGCAGCTTTGTAGATAAGTTCAAGCTAACCACCAATCCTTTGCAGATTAAAATGTGGTCCTGGCTGATGAACACCACATTGCCATGACAAGGGAAACCGCCACCTTCTCTGTAATGCTTGAGAACCTGCACTCCGCCATCCAAGGTCCCAATATTGACTTTCCAAAGTTTGACATTGTACTGGGTCTGGACTTGTTGCAAAAAACAACCCCCACATATACTGGGAAACCTTGGTATTGACCATCAAACACAAAAGCGTCAACCACCAGATCTACCCTGACTCAGTGGACCAACTCCTACGCAACCACATCTTTGTGCACATCACAGAGACCCGGGACAAAAAGGAAAACCTCAAGGTGATTGACTGGAACTCCTGCCAGTACAAGATCATACACTTCAAGGACCACCAAGACACTGCTACCTTCCAGGATCAGGAAATTGTAGCCCAGCACCTGGAAATCTTCAAAGAAGAGCTACCAGGGCTACCTCCTGAGAAACACATACAACATGCCATCCAACTCAAAGGAGCAGTATCTAAGGCTTGACCCATATACTGCCTCACCCCAAACAAAGACAGCTCCCTGCAAACATACCTATATGAAGAATTAAAAAAGGACTTATCTGCCCCTCACAATCTCTCTTTGGCGCCACTGTGTTTTTTGTGGAAAAAAGGGACAGAATCATTAGGTTTGTTACTGACTATTGAGCGCTAAACAAGATTACCATCAAAAATTGTTATCCACTTCCACTCATTGACAATCTCTTCAACGCCTTGGGAAGAGCAACTGTCTTCTCCAAGATTGACCTTACCACAGGTTACAACCAGATTTGCATCAAAGAAGAAGACATACCCAAGACAGCCTTTTTTACCAAGTACAGCTTGTATGAGTGTACCATACTCAACTTTGGAATGACAAATGCGCCGTCAACCATTGACACTTTAATGAACAAGGTTTTTGAGCCCCACATCAGCAAACATACATTGGTATACTTAGACAACATAATTGTGTACATATACTTAGTAGAGCAGCACCACAAGGACTTGGAGGCAGTCTTCTTGATCTTAGTGTGACTCAATCTCCTTGCCAAGCTGTCCAAGTGTCAGCTTTACCGTGAACAGCTCCCATTCTCAGCCACATAGTTTAAAAAGACAGAATTAAGCCAGATAGCCAAAAGATTCAATCAATATGCAAGATGCTGCCACCTAAAGACAAAGCCAAAGTCCGCACATTCCTCTGGTTGATTGCCTATGTCCAAGAACTTATACCAAACTGAGGCGTCCTGACAGCACCCTTGTCAGCAATAACAGGTGTCAAGTCCAAATTTGTGTGGACTCTGCAGCACAGCCTCTGTTTTTTCTGTCTGAAGAAAAAGCTGACATTTGCTCCTATTCTTCAGCACTTTCAGGGATCCATCCTTCAGGGAGTTCTTGAGGACTTGCAGGCGGACAGCCCGCAGGCCCAGAGGGAAGGGCCCACCAGAGGATAATAGCTATCTTTACAATATATGACAAGGATTTCTCTATGAGGGCCCAGGGTCTACTATAGGGAGCCATAGGATCCACAAGCCCAGTTAGAGCAATGTACATTACTCCAAATATTTGGATGAAGTGGACTTGTTGGCTGCCACAGATTCTTGCAGCGGTTGGGCCGCAGGTTTAGAGGCGGGGTCATTAGAACTAGGTAGGCCGGCAGGTAGTTATATTTATCTTGGAATAGCAGAGAGGGCACAGTATCCAGGATTTTTCTCAGCCAATAATCTCTGTCTCTTGGGTTCTGGCTTTGGGGTTGTAGATCAGGATTTCCTCTAGAGCAAACTCTGAATATTCTGGTTTGGGGAATATTCTGTGAAATGTACTGGGCCAAAGGGTGCTCTGGGTGGTTGATATAGCTCAGGCAGACGGTCTGTAGTTTCTTGGGGTTGATGGGTATGGAAGACAAGGCCACAGAAGTTAGTCTGTGTTGTGAATACCGCTACTCACCATGTTTTAATTTTGCCTTTGGTGGGCCATTTTAAAGACAAATCTTTTGCTGTTGCTTTTGCCTCTCAAAATGAGTTAATGACTGAATTGGGAAATAAAATTGTTTGGTTTCTTGACTCTGTGCATCTTACTTGCCCCACTCATGCTTGTGGCAAGTGATCCTACTGTCCTGGTAGTGTTTTATGGTATCATCAACCACTATATATTCCTTTTTCTTAATTCACCAATAAAATTAAGTTCTATTCACATTTTTGTCTTTGTGTCTTCCAGTACTTCTGCGCCTCTCTCTAGCCACAACTAGTAGAGATTATTCTTCCAGGGCCGCAAGGTAATTGCATAACCTTCCCTGTCATCTAAATGAGACTTAGTGTTGTGAATTTGGCCTTGGACGTCTTGGGGATTAACATCTATAGTGCTAGCTTTGGAGAGTATGGTTTCAGGCCTATACACAAATTAATACAAGTCTTAAAGACTCTGAAGTCTTTACCCTTAAATCTAAGGTAACAACTAAGTAGAGTGTAAAAGCAAGTAGATAATGTGTGTAAGTATAAAAGTATATGTTTATTTAGAAATAAGGGAAGTTTATATGCTATACTGGCTGCACAATGGATGCAGGAGTGTTATTAACACCTGCACCATTTTCAGGAACATTACAGGATCTTCTGGTGTCCACCAAGCTCTTGCATCTATGTTATTTCCATCTTGGGATAATCCAGACAATCCAACAGAGAAGAGTGGATGCTCATTACCCCAGAGTGGCTGCAGCTTGCAGCTGCCCATTACGGAAGCTGCTTTCAGTTCCCAAACTTGATCCAACTGGATTTAACAGGTTGGCTGAATCATTGTAACATCCAAGATACAATTGGAATTGCAAATCCGTCAGATCCAACGGATTTGGGTGCAAATCAATTAGCCTTGACTACCAGGATTAATTCCACTGATAGCCTTAACCATTCTAATATACACCTAATTTACGGCACTTAGTACAAATTCAATCTGTAGGTTAGGATTTCCTGTTGTGTGTCTTTGCCGCGCCTCAGAACACAACAAAAAGGGCTCTCACTACAGGGGCTGT